>OW052046.1:13713323-13738323 GCA_932526495.1 Bombylius major | reverse complement strand
CAGCATTACAGATTTGTTATTGAAAACTTCGGGGGAGAGGATTAATTCGTCTCTTCTACATAATATGTAGTTACATACAACAACAAAAAAGTTGAAATTAAAATTTGTTTATTATTTGTTAAAGATTTTTTTAAAATAAAAACAAAAAGTCATAATATATCATTATTAACTTTTTGTGTTTATTTTAAAATTTAAAAAAAGCTTTATGATTCTTGGATGGAATGAGAAGAGGAAAAGAAGAGAAGAGAGAGACAAGACCTCTTTTTCTCTTCCTCGTCCGCCTAAACATAACATCTCTCGAATCATCAAGCAAAGGATGAGCTTCAGTGGATCGCAGTATGGCAGCTGCTCTACCACTTACAACACCTTGCCCGTCACCAAAGTCGTTTACAATTGATTCTAGGCATCGTCATCATATTTTATAATGTTTATTCATATAAACTAGCATTTACATAAGTGCTTTATATACATCCCATGATAACTATGTTTAATGAAACATTGGCTTCAAAATTCATTTGTCGCTTATAACATAAAAATTACAAGCTTTTAAATGGTTTATTGCCATACAATACGATTGCCCCATTACTATTATTGCAGACCAGCACGGATACGACCTTAGAGGCGTTCAGGCATAATCCAGCGGACGTAGCATCATACCACTGTTCGCTCGAACAAGTATTGTGCCATTGGTCCGTACCTGCGGTTCCTCTCGTACTACGCAGGAATGCTGTCGCAACAACAATTGTCATCAGTAGGGTAAAACTAACCTGTCTCACGACGGTCTAAACCCAGCTCACGTTCCCTTGCATGGGTGAACAATCCAACGCTTGGTGAATTTTGCTTCACAATGATAGGAAGAGCCGACATCGAAGGATCAAAAAGCAACGTCGCTATGAACGCTTGGCTGCCAGAAGTCAGTTATCCCTGTGGTAACTTTTCTGACACCTCTTGTTAAAAACTCTTTAAACCAAAAGGATCGATAGGCCGAGCTTTTGCTGTCTCTGTGTGTACTGAACACCGAGATCAAGTCAGCATTTGCCCTTTTGCTCTATGTGTGGTTTCTGTCCGCACTGAGCTGGCCTTGGGACACCTCCGTTATTATTTGAGAGATGTACCGCCCCAGTCAAACTCCCCACCTGGCAATGTCCTTGAATTGGATCATACCTGAGTCTAGGAGCTATACCAAATTCAATTACTTTTGAAAATGTATTAAAAAAAAATAAATTTCTTAATAATACATATCAATTTCATTAGAATTTGTTTGGTTTATATAACAAACTCTTGGTACTTTGAACAAGAAGCTTGCATCAAAACAAAATACCATAAAATATATAAAATATATCCGTATAATGGCTATGTAAATGATACACGTTCCATTTTATCAAGTAAGTAAGGAAACAATAAGAGTAGTGGTATTTCATTGTTGATAAAAAGTTATAAAACCAATTATCTCCCACTTATGCTACACCTCTTATGTCTCCTTACACTGCCAGACTAGAGTCAAGCTCAACAGGGTCTTCTTTCCCCGCTAATTATTCCAAGCCCGTTCCCTTGGCTGTGGTTTCGCTAGATAGTAGATAGGGACAGTAGGAATCTCGTTAATCCATTCATGCGCGTCACTAATTAGATGGCGAGGCATTTGGCTAGTTTAAGAGCCATGCCCCATTTATTTGCACCAATAATAATTTACAAAACGTCTTACATCTATTTACAAGTGTTTATATATATTGTTCATGTGATTCTATATAAACCAAGGAATATTTCTAAAATTACAATTACATTTAGACATTTGTTTGTACTGTAAGTAGTGCTCAATTTAAACTATCATTTATAAAACTCTATACAATGAAATTATAGAGAAAAATGATTCTATATAAACCAAAAGCATTGATGCTCATAATTACAATTAAACTTAAAATTTTATATTGACTGTGTTACAGAAATCTAAATTATTAGTATTTAAGTTATAAATTGGATTTTACAACTCTATACTATGAAATTATATAGAATGATGATCTGAAAATAAAGAAGAAAAGGAGAAGTTACTAAAATTGAATATATACCTGTTCCAAACTGGTTATTGTTAAAGATGGTGTTGATTGGTGTGGTCCTATGGGGGCTGGCTAACGTCTTCACTGGATGTTCGGCAGTGAGCACCATACTTAAATTCTCAATCTGACGCTGCAATGGTATGCTTTTGGAGTGGTGTAAAAAGCATTTCAAACCTGCCTTTCTAAACGTCTGTGGTTCGAACGGTTCCTCCATACGAGCTTCATGAATTCTTTATGGATGATCCAACTGCCTCTCATTGTGGTGTGAATGATATCCTCTATTTGGTGATTGTTCAGCTGTAGATGTTGGATGAGGATATCATTATTCTTACACCAAGCACCTCTCGCACCAACGATGAAAGGTAAGATGAACAAGTTCTTCCCAGGATACAACTGCTGTAGCTTTTTTATGCAGCCTTGTGTGCTGTATAAGCTACTCTTGTTTTCATACTGAGCCAAAAGTGGAATCGGGCCTTCCCAGTTTACACCGACGTCACTGATTATCACACTTTCTTCCTTCTCGAAGATCAAATCAGGTTTTTTCAAAAGTCCGTCGGTGCATCTGATGTGTGCTTCGATAACTACCTTCCAACCTTTGAGTCGGGCGAACTTTGCTAGCCTGTGGACTATGTAGTCATGGCGTTTTATTCTTTGGTTATGCGTTAGTGGACATTGCTGTAGAATGTGGCTTAGCGATTCCACTTTAAAACAGCCATTCCTACACAGCCTTTGCTGCGGTGGGTTGGATGGTATACCTTGACTTGGTAGCAAGTTGTACCTGAGATGAATCGCCTTCAGGTAGTCCTCTGAATTCCAATATCTCGGTGTGCATCTAATGAAGCTGCAGCATGCTGAGTGATGTTGTACTTGCTTAATTCCATTGCCTGAGTAAGACATTTCAAGTTGTTTCTCAAAGTGAGCATGCACCGCTGTTTTTGTTGAAATGTCATCGTGAATTAGCTTCCGGTGCCTAGCAATCCACGGCTCAGACCAGGAATACACTTGCTGCAGCAACTCGCTTTCATCTTTCAGCCGTTCCCAGCGTGAAAGGGTAATAATTGGAATTTGTTTTCGAAAGTTGAAAATACCTAGACCACCAGCTTTTATTGATGCATACAGGATCGCGTTAGCGCTGTGAATCGGCAACTTAAGTATTCTACGTACTGCAAATCTCACCGTTTTGTCAACTCTTGCAAGGATCTTATTGGTGACGTTCGGCCGCTGAAGAACTGCAATGTACCTGGGCAATAGATGTTGTCTAATGATGAATAGTTTTCGATCCGGTTTCAAGGGTGCTTTCATTATTGATTGAAGTTGTAACCATAAATTCTCTGTGTTGCACTCTGTAAGACCTTCGCTATTGAATGAATGACCGAGGTATTTGAACTGGTCATCCACCTTTAAAGTGGAGATGAAGCTATTGTTTATTTTGAGTACGGGGTTGGTTTCTATGAACAATTTCTTTTTGCCAGGTACAGTCTTCATTATAAGAGATTTGCACTTATCAGGATTTGCATGGAGGCCTCTCCTCGAAAAGAAAATCTCCGCATGATCTAACATTCTTTGAGCATCGGCTGGTGTATTCGCAAAGAGTATCAAATCGTCAGCATATGCAAGGCAAGCTAACTTTGTCGTTCCCATTTTGATGCCGGTAAACTTATTGTTCAGCTGTAATATAAGTTCGTCTAATACCGCATTGAAAAGAAATGGTGACAAGGGATCCCCTTGCTTAACTCCTTTCTTTATCGAATAAGCACCAATTTGAGTGTTGTTGCAGGCTATCGTAGTTGACGAGTTATTGTAATTGTCCGATATGATGTTGATAGTTTTCGGATCAATGTTCAATCTTCTGATAGCTCGCACGATGCTGTAATGCATATGAACACATAACATACAAAAGTACAATAACACATAATTAGGTCATGAACATAATGCATATAAACACATAATACACAAAAGAACAATAACACATAATTAGGTAATGATCAAAATGCACACTATGCATTTTTCCATATAACACTGGATCAGATTCCACTTAGTATTTAGCATGCAATTAGTAAACATTCAATTGTAATACTTCATACCTAGAGAAATATGATACGTACTTTGACCTCAATGTAAAAGTGAAATTACAAACTAAATAAATTCTTTTAACAAATTAAATTCTTTTAAATAATTTGATTTATTGAAGTAAATTGAGAATGCAACATTATGCAGAATATTAATTCATTTAAATTGTTTCAAATGCATTTCCCAACAGGTTGTAATTTAATAAGTGTCAATGAATTATTAACAAATCGATGATCAAATATTTGTAATTTTAGACTTAAATCTATTTCATTGTATTTCTAGGAAATATTATATTTTAGGATTTTAATGTAAGAAATTTAGTATATAAGCTTGGACATTTTTCAATAAAGAAGACACTCTTGATTTGAACACAAAACTTGAGTCATTTTATTTTTCCACTCCGGAAACTAGTCGGCATTTATTGCCATTTTCAGTACGGCATTTTTGCCAACACCATTGAGCAAATATAGGCAGATATACTTGCCGCTCAAAGTTTTTCAAATTTATATACTGACGAGTAGAAAGTCGACCACCAAGATAACAAAACATTACATGGCGACTCTGCCGCTCAATTAACGACAAATTTAGTACAAAAGAAAGGAACCTTCACATTCATCCTGAAAGATACATTACATGGCGACCCTGCTTAACATGAACTTGGTAAAGTGTCCGGTCACCTGGTACCAAAGAAAACGAGAAAATGGGAAACAGCAATTACAAGCCAAACGAGGAACTCATCATAACCTCGTCGAACAACAACAATCAACAGGAAGAAACTTATAATTTAATTAAATATATAATAATTAGTATAGTAACATTTTTAATAACTACAATTATCATTAATCATAAAAAAAAAAGTTATCATCAAAAATAATATGAATATATAAATAAATAAATAAAATATAACATTATATAGTAATGTACAAAAAAAAAAAAAAAAAAAAATCAAATAGATAATAGATATTGATAATAATAATAATAAAATAAAAAATTTTAGAATAATGTAGAATATAAATAAATAGCAATGTCTAACTTTGATATAGCGACTGCGGTAAAAATAGTCCCAGAATTTAACGGTGACCCAAAAACGCTTGAAAGTTTTGTAAATTAAATTGAACTAATGTCTAAAAATATAATATATATTTAAATCCAAGAAAAGCCCATTGAAAATACAAAATGAACTATCGAAAAATAATCAAGGTATTAATTCTGTACAAAATTTGCACAACAAATTGAAAAACTTATTGCTTAACTAAATAGTACACAAATAACTGAACAAGGTGAATAAAATCAAAGGATCAATTAGCATTAAATGTATTCAAATCAGGATTAAGAGTACCTATAAAAACAACTATCTTTGCTTCTAAACCAAAAACACTTAATGATGCAGTAAAACTTGCAATTGAAGCTAATTTTGACGACCGCATTTGTATGGTCGAAAATTCATGGTAGTAACCGATCATCGACCTCTAGTAAGCTTATTCACACACAAGAAACCTTCATCAAAAATGACTAGAATCAGAATAGAATTGATGGATTATGACTTTGAAATCGTATACAAAAAAGGTATGCTGAATACAAATGCAGATGCCTTAGCAAGAATAAAATTGGATTCCGATATGCTCAAAGAAATGATACCAACGACGAATGAAATAAATGTATTAACAAGAAATATGCATAAAAATATAAAAAATACAGCTGTAAAAGATATTAAAGAAACACAACCAGTTGAGACAGGCCATCTCAGCATTTGGGAATGTTCTTCAATATCAGATATAAAGAATATCAGAAAAATAAAATTTAAAAAGATTGATAATAATAAAAGTGTACACGAAATAAAAAGAAATAAAAGTAATTATAATAATATGCCCATAATAAATGTTAATAAAAAGGAGGTAATAGTAGAGTACAGTGATAATGCGCAATTGAACCTTGGGGTTATTCTGCAGAAACTGTCACTCATTATGAATAAATATGGAATATACGAGTTAGCTATAGCAAACAACGATGAAATATTTGAAAATATAAACATAAATGAATTTAAAGATATATATAAAATGTTGCAACAAGGCATGATAAAAAAAGGGCAAAATGAAATACGTATGATTATATATAAACCTCCAATAAATATAGAAACTAAAAATGAGCAAATGAAAATAATAAAGGAATTCCATGATACTCCACACTTAGGAGGACATTCAGGCGTAAAAAGAACGATAAATAAAATAAAACAACGATATATATGGAAAAATCTAAAAAAAATGGTAAAACGATATGTGAACAATTGTGAAAAATGTGCAAATAACAAACAAATTAAACACACAAAAGAAAAGTTAACTTTAACACAAACACCCGAAACAAGCTTCGAGATAATTGAAATCGATACAGTAGGTCCTTTAACACAATCTAAGCAATATAGGTATATCTTAACAATGCAATGTCAACTCACCAAATATGTAGAGGCAATTCCAATGCAGAACAAGGAAGCCAATACAATAGCAAAGATTTTGGTTGAAAAATTTATTCTTAAGTATGGTGCATTCAAAATATTAAAAACAGATATGGGTACAGAGTTTGTTAACGAAATAATGAAAAACGTATGTAACATTTTCAAAATACAACATAATACCTCGACTCCCTTTCACCATGAAACATTAGGAGCAATAGAGCGAAATCACAGAGTGTTAAATGAATATTTATTATCATTTGCCAAAAATGACAATTGGGACGAATGGATTCCGTATTTTACATTTTGTTATAATATCACACCACACTCTGATACAGGAATATCACCTTATGAACTAGTTTTTGGAAGAATAGCAAGTTTACCAACACAGCTTGAAAATAATAAAACCACCCCGATTTATAACATCGAAAATTATGCGCTGGAACTAAAATTTCGCTTACAACAAGCTCATAAAATCGCCAAATCATTGTTAGATATTGCTAAGAAAAAACGTAAAAGTATTACAGACAAAAATACTAATCCTTTAAATATAAGTATAGGAGATAAGGTATGGTTAAAAGTAGGAAATAGAAAGAAAATGGAACCACCATATAAAGGTCCATATAAAGTAATAGAAACTAATAATGTAAACACAAAAATAATGATGAATCAACAAATAAAAGAGATTCACAACAATAGACTTAAGAAAGCATATTAATGTAATAACATAAAACAAAATATATAACTTTAAGGTCATTAACTCTAAGCTAATTGTAAACAATATATATGTCACTTTAAAGACCAATGACACTAGCAAATATACAATAACATAAATAAACAAAATAATACTTGTAAACAAAAAAAAAAAAAAAAAAAAAAATTTTTTGCTTAATTCAAAAATTTTTTTTTACCTAACCGTTGGGGATGTAATGCATATGAACACATAACATACAAAAGTACAATAACACATAATTAGGTCATGAACATAATGCATATAAACACATAATACACAAAAGAACAATAACACATAATTAGGTAATGATCAAAATGCACACTATGCATTTTTCCATATAACACTGGATCAGATTCCACTTAGTATTTAGCATGCAATTAGTAAACATTCAATTGTAATACTTCATACCTAGAGAAATATGATACGTACTTTGACCTCAATGTAAAAGTGAAATTACAAACTAAATAAATTCTTTTAACAAATTAAATTCTTTTAAATAATTTGATTTATTGAAGTAAATTGAGAATGCAACATTATGCAGAATATTAATTCATTTAAATTGTTTCAAATGCATTTCCCAACAGGTTGTAATTTAATAAGTGTCAATGAATTATTAACAAATCGATGATCAAATATTTGTAATTTTAGACTTAAATCTATTTCATTGTATTTCTAGGAAATATTATATTTTAGGATTTTAATGTAAGAAATTTAGTATATAAGCTTGGACATTTTTCAATAAAGAAGACACTCTTGATTTGAACACAAAACTTGAGTCATTTTATTTTTCCACTCCGGAAACTAGTCGGCATTTATTGCCATTTTCAGTACGGCATTTTTGCCAACACCATTGAGCAAATATAGGCAGATATACTTGCCGCTCAAAGTTTTTCAAATTTATATACTGACGAGTAGAAAGTCGACCACCAAGATAACAAAACATTACATGGCGACTCTGCCGCTCAATTAACGACAAATTTAGTACAAAAGAAAGGAACCTTCACATTCATCCTGAAAGATACATTACAATGCTGTGATGAGAGATCATGTCGAAAGCTTTTGTAAGGTCGAGGCTTACAATGGTTAGCTGCTTGGTTTCTTTTCGGTGGTGTTTAATGACGAATTCTACGGTTGCAAAGTTTGCAAAGCAACCATCTATTGGACGAAATCCTCTTTGATTATCGCATAATTTGAGCTTGCTCAATCGTCTTGCCAAGATCTTATTAAAAATTCGTAGAAATATCGATGAGATGGTAATAGGACGCCAGTTCTTAACTAGATGTAACTCAGTTTTTGTTTTCGGGATAAGAATCGTCTTGCTGCTTTTAAGACACTTTGGAATACACTCAAAGTATAGCATGATGTTGTATAGCAGCAAGAGTCTTATTCCCGGTATTCGCTTGATGTCTGTGAGACTAACTCTATCGGGACCTGGTGTGTTCACCTTTGTTGTTAGAAGTGCGTTATCCAGGTCTTCAGCAGAGATTGGTTGACTTGCATAATATTCATTCTCAAATGGATCTGTAATTGGTTCTTGATCCATTGTGGAAGCCGTGGAGAATAATTCTTCATACGATGTTTTGATATCTTCCACGTTTGGTGTTATTTGCTCCACCGTTGTATGGTCAAGACCATCAATCAACCTCCTAGCATACGCTGATCGGTTTTTTCTGTAGGCAGCTTGAGTCAACTTGTATAATCTAGCTCTTTTCTGTCTGCTCGATAAACTCTTATCCGTATTACTGGTCGTTGTTGAAGCTGTTCTGCTTCGATTTTCGATATTTCTTTTATTGGTGCTTTTTATAATACGATTTGACCAAACTTCAAATTCTACCAGCAAATTGGATTTTGAGGATGTTAGGACGAGCTGTCTAAATTCAATATCTTCGTCTTCCAGTTTTGGGGCTGGAATTTCGGATATGAATTGAAGTCATCTTTCGTCCTGTGTTGTGTTTATTGCAACATCATCCTCACCATGAAGCTGAAGCTGTTCTTCTACCTGATGTTGCTGTTGCTGCATTTCTTCTCTATAACTAGCAACTTTCTGCCTGTACTTTGCATTCTTTCTATGTGCCTTTATCGCATCCTTGGTTCTGTTCGATATGGACACGAGAAAATCGACCAGTTCTATGCCTTCGTACGTTGCTTCAGCCCTTGCCAATTCGTTTTCCTCGTCTTCTGTCCATGCAACCCTATTGCTAGCACTAGCTCTAACCTCTTCCTGTAGTGCACTATTATACGATGCTTTGTGTTTGAGAGACAAGTGGAGTCTCATGCTTCTGTAGGATTTGAATTCTTTCTTGCATTCCGGGCATGTTTTTTCTTCTTCTTCCGGAATGGCTCGTTGAAGTTTGCAATATCGACGCTTGTGAGACAGCAAGCTGTCCCTGCTTGCGTAGGTGTTACCACATTCGCAGCGACATACTTCTCTGAGTGGTGAGGACATAGTGGTAGCGTTCTCACTATGCCTATATTGTTGAAATTTTGAAACTCACCACAACCTAGGACACAATATGTGCCAAATGCTCTCTATCGCTTTAAACAACTAGCAACAATACTGGTAACCCTACTGTACAATACGTTGTTGGTTGATTTGAGTATTGAAGTTGTTGTTGCATGTACCAGTATATGGGAAAACGAGGCAAACCGATGTTGTTGTTTTCTGAATAAAATCTCGTTATCTCTGTCTAACTTTTGTACAACTACTACGTAATAATTAATTTATTGATTTTGTGTTGTTATTGTTGTTGCATGTATGTTTAATGTAGGTTTATTTATATTTCTGTTGTTGTTATAAAATTGTGCAATAATAAGTTTGAGTTGAAATTATTGATTTCTATATTGCTATATTCTAGAGTGTATTTGTACAATTTAGCACAAATGTTACAATATTGTACAATACGTGTAAATTAAATTCTTAATGTTTGTGTTGTTATTGTTGTTACATGTATGTTTAAATTAGTACTATTTATTTGTTGTTGTTTATATATGAGACTGCACAATAATATGTCAAGTATAAATTATTGATTCTTGTACTGTTACTATTGAGGGATGTAATCGACAATTTAGCAAAAATGTTAAAAATATTGTACCAATGTGTAAATTAATTTATTGATTTTGTGTTATTATTCTGGTTGCATGTATGTTTAAGTTAGGTTTTTTTTTTTGATTTTTCTATTGTTGTTGTCAGCTTGTACAATAATACGTTTGAGTTAAATTATTGATTTCTATATTGTTATTTCTGGAATGTACCAGTACAATTTGGCACAAATATGTTGCAATATTGTACAAATACGTATAAATTAATTTATTGATTTTTCTGTTGTTATTGTTGTTGCATGTATGTTTAAACTTAGGCTTATTGATTTTGTTTTTGTTTATATATAAGACTGCACAATAATATACTTATGTATTAATTATTGATTTTGTATTTCTACTATTTTGGGGTGTAATCTGGCAATTTAGCAAAAATGCTAAAATATATAATCGTGTGAACTAATTTGTTGATTTTCGTGGTATTGTTGTTATTGCATTTATGTTCAAATTAGGTTTATTGATTTTCTATTGTTGTTGTAAACTTGTACAATACTTCGTTTGAGTCAAAATTATTTGTTTTTATATTGCTATTTCTAAAATGTACTTATACAATTTAGCATAAAAATGTTATGTGTAAATAAAATTCTTTATGTTTGTGTTGTTATTGTTGTTGCACGTATGTTTAAATTAGCCTTATTTATTTTGTTGTTGTTTATATATGAGACTGCACGATAATATGTCGAGTATAAATTATTGATTTTTGTACTATTACTATTGGGGGATGTAAACTGGCAATTTAGCAAAAATGTTAAAATATTTTACAAATGTATAAATTAAGTTATTGGTGTTTGTGTTATTATTGTTGTTGCATGTATGTTTAAATTAGGTTTATTTATTTTTCTATTGTTGTTATAAAATTGTACAATTATGCGTGTGAGTTAAAATTATTGATTTTTATATTGCTATTTCCTAAAATGTACTTATACAATTTATCATAAAAATGTTAAAATATTGTACAATACGTGTTAATTAAATTCTTTATGTTTGTTTTGTTATTGTTGTTGCATGTATGTTTAAAATTAGCCTTATTTATTTTGTTGTTGTTTATAAATGATGCCGCAGAATAATATTTTAAGTATAAAATTGATTTTTGTACTTCTATTATTGCGGGATGTAACTGACAATTTAGTAGAAATGTTTAAAATATTGTACAAATGTATAAATTAACTTATTGATTTTTGTGTTATTATTGTTGTTGCATGTATGTTTAAGTTAGGTTTATTGATTTATCTGTTGTGTTGTAAATATTGCACAAATGTGTAAATTAAATTATTGATGTTTGTTTTGTTATTGTTGTTGCATGTATGTTTAAATTAGGCTTATGTATTCTGTTGTTGTTTATAAATGAGACTGCACAATAATATGTTAAGTATAAATTATTGATTTTTGTACTACTACTATTGTAGGATGTAATCGGGCAATATAGCAAAAATGATGAAGTATTGTACCATGTGTAAATAAATTATTGATTTTTATGTTCTTATTGTTGTTGCATGTATGTTCAAATTAGGTTTATTTATTTTTTTTTTCTATTGTTGTTGTAAACTTTCACAATTATACGTTTGAGTTAAAATTATTGATTTTATATTGCTATTTTCTAGAATGTACTTATGCAATTTAGCATAAAAATGGTAAATTATTGTACAAATGTATAATGTAATTTATTGATTTTTGTGTTATTATTGTTGTTAAGAGAGTCATAGTTACTCCCGCCGTTTACCCGCGCTTACTTGAATTTCTTCACTTTGACATTCAGAGCACTGGGCAGAAATCACATTGTGTCACACCCGTTAGGGCCATCACAATGCTTTGTTTTAATTAGACAGTCGGATTCCCCAAGTCCGTGCCAGTTCTGAATTGATTGTTAATTGATAGCCGTTATTAATTTAATAGAAATTTTAAAAATTTCTATAAATTATTAGCAAGAAAGTTCCACAATTGGTTACGTAAACTTCTAATCCGGGGAACAGATAAATACAATTTTCTTAAAAATAAATTTCAAAAAAATCATATTATATCCTAATTTACCCAGAACAAGTACATAAACCATATTATTGTTTCCCAATCAAGCCCGACTATCTCAATCTTCAGAGCCAATCCTTATCCCGAAGTTACGGATCTAATTTGCCGACTTCCCTTACCTACATTATTCTATCGACTAGAGACTCTTCACCTTGGAGACCAGCTGCGGATATCGGTACGGCCTGTTGAGAAGTTTGCGTGACCCTACCATAGATTTTCAAGGTCCGAGGAGAAAATATCGACACAGCAGTAAATGCCATGCTCTTCTAGTCCATCTACCATATCTCTCTTCGAAAGACTTCCATGGTAGAACGACTATAAAACAGAAAAGAAAACTCTTCCGATACCTCTCGACGGCTTCTCTATGGTTGTTTCTGTTACCAGGATGAGCATAAAAGCCCATATTTAATAACAAACGTATACTCAACAGGTTACGGAATTGGAACCGTATTCCCTTTCGTTCAAAATATTAAATAAGTATATAAAAATTTATATTATGTTATATATTAACTTATACAATTTTCGGCTTTCGCCTTGAACTTAGGACCGACTAACTCGTGATCAACCACTGTTCACACGAAATCCTTCTCCACTTCAGTCCTCCAAGGTCTCATTCGATTATTTGCTACTACCACCAAGATCTGTGCCAATGGCGGCTCCATGCAGGCTTACGCCAAACACTTCTACGCACACCATTGTACCCTCCTACTCACTAAAGCTTCAAAATTTATTAATTCATAAAAATTAATAAATCATATGCTTTAGCGGTAATGTATAGGCATACAACTTGAGCGCCATCCATTTTAAGGGCTAGTTGCTTCGGCAGGTGAGTTGTTACACACTCCTTAGCGGATTACGACTTCCATGTCCACCGTCCTGCTGTTTTAAGCAACCAACGCCTTTCATGGTATCAGCATGAGTTGTTAATTTGGGCGCCGTAACATTACGTTTGGTTCATCCCACAGCGCCAGTTCTGCTTACCAAAAGTGGCCCACTGGGCACAATATATCATAACCTAAACCTTCATTTCAAGAAAGGTTAGGTTCTTACCCATTTAAAGTTTGAGAATAGGTTAAGGTCGTTTCGGCCCTAATGCCTCTAATCATTCGCTTTACCAGATAAGATTATATTAAATAATATTTCATTGCACCAGCTATCCTGAGGGAAACTTCGGAGGGAACCAGCTACTAGATGGTTCGATTGGTCTTTCGCCCCTATACCCAATTCTGACAATCGATTTGCACGTCAGAACTGTTTCGGTCTTCCATCAGGGTTTCCCCTGACTTCGACCTGATCAGGTATAGTTCACCATCTTTCGGGTCACAACATATATACTCAAGGTACGCTCCAGTTAGAGGTATATATAATATAAATATTAATATACATAACTTAATGGAACGCCCCGGGATTGCATAAATATTTTATTAAAAAATATTAACTAATCCCAAATTTAAACAGTTAAGTTAATTTCGCCTTTAGGTTTTATATACCCAATGGCTTGCACACATGTCAGACTTCTTGGTCCGTGTTTCAAGACGGGTCCCGAAGGTATCCTAAATCTATCGCATTGTTAATCATATAAACGCATATAATATATAAGATAAGATTAAAAATCAAATCTTTATTATAACATAAAATATGTTAGCGTTATATATTTAAATCTGTCAATAATTTATCCGATACTGTATTTTAATTGAATTTTATTCCATTTAACCTTTAAAAAAAATTAAATAATGAATAAACTGATTCAAACAGATCTTATGATAAATTTTTATAATATTAACAGATTACAATGTCTTCATATGAAAAAATTGCACACCATTCATATACTAATTTTTACATTAGTATATTATTAATGATGAACTTTTCATATTTAGATATTTAGGTTCATCGGGCTTAACCTCTAAGCAGTTTCACGTACTATTTAACTCTCTATTCAGAGTTCTTTTCAACTTTCCCTCACGGTACTTGTTTGCTTTCGGTCTCATGGTTATATTTAGTTTTAGATGGAGTTTACCACCCAATTAGTGCTGCACTATCAAGCAACACGACTCTTAGGAAATATCTTCTAGTAATCATTAACGTCACTACGGGCCTGGCACCCTCTATGGGTAAATGGCCTCGTTTAAGAAGGACTTGGACTGTTAATATGTCATACTAGATAATAGATATTCCATACACTGCATCTTATATTTGTTATAAAAACAAAATAACTCAGTGCTGAACTATTTTCTTTTCGCTCGCCGCTACTAAGAAAATCCTTGTTAGTTTCTTTTCCTTCCCTCATTAATATGCTTAAATTCAGGGAGTAATCTCATATGAGTTGAGGTTGTTAGATATTTTATATAAATAAAAAAAAAATTTCTTTAAATACAATTTTTCTTATTCAAATATTAAAATGCAATTTATTTTGATATTTTATAATTATTACCTAAAAAATAGAACCAAACCAAATTATCTTACTATCCATAGAAATTTAATACGTTTTATATTTATATTTATTTTTGTACTAAAAATATGGAATTCATTAATCTGATTTGGGAATCAAAATAATGCAATTCTAATAAAAAAATTGTACAAATTTTTTTTTCTTAAAAATTCAAAAATAATTTATTCATGTTATGGATAATATAAAAAATCCAGTAACACATTATGTGCATTATATAAAAATATATTTTATATATATGCAACAATTTATAATAATAAAAAATTATTATGATTAAGTCTTACAACCCTCAACCATATGTAGTCCATGCAGCACTTTTATAATAAAAGTACATAAAGCATGGACTGCAATATGCGTTCGAAATGTCGATGTTCATGTGTCCTACAGTTCACACGATGACGCACAGTTTGCTGCGTTCTTCATCGACCCATGAGCCAAGTGATCCTCCGCTTAGAGTATTAATTTTTATTTTTTTATGTTAGGAAATTTTTTTTTTTTTTTTTTTATATATCATAAAAATATATAATATGATATATAAAAATTATAAGTACATTTTTTTATTGTGAGTGTCTAGTTTAATTTTAAAAAAAAAACCTTAATTTATCTAAATTATTAAAAAAGCAATGCCTGCTTCCTATTAATTTAAATAAATACAATATAAATGTACTCTTTTATATAAATAATGTTAGCTGAAATTTTCTTCTAATCAAAAACTGTGTGTGTGTGTGGATAGATATAGGTGGTCCACAATATATAGTTCGTGCGGTTTTTTGATATAGAAATTTCAAACACTTTATTTATATAAACACACATTTTTTGTTACCTCTTTTTTTTTTAAACTTGTTTTAAGAGAAAGTATGAATTGCTAACAATTTACATTTAGCGCATCATCCCAGAGATTTATTTTTTTGTGTGAAAATTTCACAATATACGAAACACCATTGATTTACGCAATGTATATGGGTTCACATTATATATATTGTGTTTTATATTTTTTTGTGTAATTTTTGTTTTTAAAAGAATCACAATAATGATCCTTCCGCAGGTTCACCTACGGAAACCTTGTTACGACTTTTACTTCCTCTAAATAATCAAGTTCGGTCAACTTCTGCGAAACAACCGCAACACACGAGGCGTCACAGCGATCACGTCCGGAGACCTCACTAAATAATTCAATCGGTAGTAGCGACGGGCGATATGCACAAAGGGCAGGGACGTAATCAATGCGAGTTAATGACTCGCACTTACTAGGAATTCCAGGTTCATGTGAACAGTTTCAGTTCACAATCCCAAGCATGAAAGTGATTCAGCGGTTTACCCGGACCTTTCAGTCTAGGAAATACACGTTGATACTTTCATTGTAGCGCGCGTGCAGCCCAGGACATCTAAGGGCATCACAGACCTGTTATTGCTCAATCTCATTATTGCTAGACGCAATTTGTCTATTTAAGAAGCTAGTGTCCGTATTAATGGAACAAACAAACAGGTACGACTCCATCCTACATAAACACATTCAAATACTCATTACATTTTATTGCAAATCATAATTGAAGGTTATGCAAGGTTTCAACATCATAATCCTGAAAGCATCTATTTAATATATATGAGTCTCGTTCGTTATCGGAATTAACCAGACAAATCACTCCACGAACTAAGAACGGCCATGCACCACCACCCATAGATTCGAGAAAGAGCTATCAATCTGTCTTACTCATTTATGTTCGGACCTGGTAAGTTTTCCCGTGTTGAGTCAAATTAAGCCGCAGGCTCCACTCCTTGTGGTGCCCTTCCGTCAATTCCTTTAAGTTTCAGCTTTGCAACCATACATCCCCCGGAGCCCAAAAGCTTTGGTTTCCCGGGAAGCGACTGAGACAGCCATACAAGTAGCTACACCCAATTGCTAGCTGGCATCGTTTATGGTTAGAACTAGGGCGGTATCTGATCGCCTTCGAACCTCTAACTTTCGTTCTTGATTAATGAAAACATCTTTGGCAAATGTCTTATTCCATTATTCCATGCACAAAGTATTCAGGCAATTGGAGCCTGCTTTAAGCACTCTAATTTGTTCAAAGTAATTGTACCGGCCTACAACAACACTCGGTGAAGAGCAATGAAGCAGGTTTAAAAAGGAGTTATACATAAAAATTCCGAAGAATAATTATATATTAGAACTCCACCGGTAAGACGCTCGCATACAAAAGGTAACGTACAAACCAATATATTAGGAGTACTACCCGTATGGAGCACAAGTTCAACTACGAACGTTTTAACCGCAACAACTTTAATATACGCTATTGGAGCTGGAATTATCGCGGCTGCTGGCACCAGACTTGCCCTCCAATAGGTCCTTGTTAAAGGATTTAAAGTGTACTCATTCCAATTACAGGGCCTCGGATATGAGTCCTGTATTGTTATTTTTCGTCACTACCTCCCCGTGCTGGGAGTGGGTAATTTACGCGCCTGCTGCCTTCCTTAGATGTGGTAGCCGTTTCTCAGGCTCCCTCTCCGGAATCGAACCCTGACTCCCCGTTACCCGTTGCAACCATGGTAGTCCAAGATACTACCATCAATAGTTGATAGGGCAGACATTTGAAAGATCTGTCGTCGGTACGAGACCGTACGATCTGCAAATTATCTAGAGTTCAACCATGTTTACGATACCGTGAGGCATCGCTTGGTTTTAGCCTAATAAAAGCACAGGTTCCAAAGGTCCCTGTTTATATTGCATGTATTAGCTCTAGAATTACCACAGTTATCCAAGTAACTGTTAATGATCTAAGGAACCATAACTGATATAATGAGCCTTTTGCGGTTTCACTATAAATTCGTGTGTACTTAGACATGCATGGCTTAATCTTTGAGACAAGCATATAACTACTGGCAGGATCAACCAGAATAATGTTATATTTTTTTAAAGTACTAGATGCTAACAATAATGTAATATACTGTGCATCTAGCCTTTTTTTTTTTTTTCTAAAAATATATAGGATATGTATTGCTGCTAACGTTACAAACATAAAGAGTAACGCGCCGCATTACACCTATATTTTTTAGTATAATTTTATGCTAACGATATATATTTAAATAGTATACAGTAAATAGTAAATAGTAATACATATTTCCTTTTCTTTTATGAAGCATCTTATATGTGATAAATAAGGTTATAAACCTTACATGTTTTTCACATAGTAAGAGTTATTTATTAAATTGAATTTGCAATATTTTTTTTTATATAAACAATTTATTTGGTCACGTACGAATATTGCTTCATTTTAGATATATGTATCAAAATTTAAATGATACATACCTAATTAGGCATTATTCATGACCCAACCTTGTATAGTTTTACTTATACTTTTTCCGTTCATAAAAAATATCTTAGTTAGTTACAAAAGACCCCACTTGAATGAAGACTTTCATACTCTCGTTTGGTTCTTTAAAATCAACACCCATATATATGTTGTGGGGCAAGATCCGCTGTAAAAACTGAACAAAAAACGTTTTCAATGTAAGATATATGCATATATATTAAATATATAACGGAAACAATATAAAACACGAAAACGAAAACGAAAACGAAAACGAAAACGAAAACGAAAACGAAAACGAAAACGAAAACGAAAACGAAAACGAAAACGAAAACGAAAACGAAAACGAAAACGAAAACGAAAACGAAAACGAAAACGAAAACGAAAACGAAAACGAAAACGAAAACGAAAACGAAAACGAAAACGAAAACGAAAACGAAAACGAAAACGAAAACGAAAACGAAAACGAAAACGAAAACGAAAACGAAAACGAAAACGAAAACGAAAACGAAAACGAAAACGAAAACGAAAACGAAAACGAAAACGAAAACGAAAACGAAAACGAAAACGAAAACGAAAACGAAAACGAAAACGAAAACGAAAACGAAAACGAAAACGAAAACGAAAACGAAAACGAAAACGAAAACGAAAACGAAAACGAAAACGAAAACGAAAACGAAAACGAAAACGAAAACGAAAACGAAAACGAAAACGAAAACGAAAACGAAAACGAAAACGAAAACGAAAACGAAAACGAAAACGAAAACGAAAACGAAAACGAAAACGAAAACGAAAACGAAAACGAAAACGAAAACGAAAACGAAAACGAAAACGAAAACGAAAACGAAAACGAAAACGAAAACGAAAACGAAAACGAAAACGAAAACGAAAACGAAAACGAAAACGAAAACGAAAACGAAAACGAAAACGAAAACGAAAACGAAAACGAAAACGAAAACGAAAACGAAAACGAAAACGAAAACAAAAACGAAAACGAAAACGAAAACGAAAACGAAAACAAAAACAAAAACGAAAACGAAAAATCGAAAAAAATCTTTTGTGTTCAAAATATTTGACAATAAAAATAATATGGAAAAACTAAAACAATATTATGCATTTTCGGCTTATGCTGTTATGATACGGTATTAATTTCATGATTAATTTCGTTATTAAAAAGAGATAACAAGTATGCTTTACGGAAAAAGCAACTAGAAAGAAAGAGACATATGACTAACACTTATTTCAGTATTAATACTGAAAATGTCAAAAAATAACTCTCCCAATTCTCCAAATTACAATATCCTTCCATTAATCATGAAATTTGAACATTAATATTGTTTTTGTGTTGCCATCATGTTTAGACATTTTTCATAGTTGAATATTATATTTAAACGAGTGTGATGTGTCTAATTATTTATTTCTAATTTTTTTCAGTGAGTGCAAACAAAATTAATAGAATAGAAATAATATTCACGAACATTCATTTACTAAATTATATAATTGCCATTTACTTTAAACACAGATACCGGCAACACAACTTTAAGAAAATGTTAGCTGATTTTGATAGTGTGTCGTCTCTGTTTCTCAAATCTGTTGTCTCCTCTTACAGCATTACAGATTTGTTATTGAAAACTTCGGGGGAGAGGATTAATTCGTCTCTTCTACATAATATGTAGTTACATACAACAACAAAAAAGTTGAAATTAAAATTTGTTTATTATTTGTTAAAGATTTTTTTGAAATAAAAACAAAAAGTCATATATCATTATTAACTTTTTGTGTTTATTTTAAAATTTAAAAAAAGCTTTATGATTCTTGGATGGAATGAGAAGAGGAAAAGAAGAGAAGAGAGAGACAAAACCTATTTTTCTCTTCCTCGTCCACCTAAACATAACATCTCTCGACTCATCAAGCAAAGGATGAGCTTCAGTGGATCGCAGTATGGCAGCTGCTCTACCACTTACAACACCTTGCCCGTCACCAAAGTCGTTTACAATTGATTCTAGGCATCGTCATCATATTTTATAATGTTTATTCATATAAACTAGCATTTACATAAGTGCTTTATATACATCCCATGATAACTATGTTTAATGAAACATTGGCTTCAAAATTCATTTGTCGCTTATAACATAAAAATTACAAGCTTTTAAATGGTTTATTGCCATACAATACGATTGCCCCATTACTATTATTGCAGACCAGCACGGATACGACCTTAGAGGCGTTCAGGCATAATCCAGCGGACGTAGCATCATACCACTGTTCGCTCGAACAAGTATTGTGCCATTGGTCCGTACCTGCGGTTCCTCTCGTACTACGCAGGAATGCTGTCGCAACAACAATTGTCATCAGTAGGGTAAAACTAACCTGTCTCACGACGGTCTAAACCCAGCTCACATTCCCTTGCATGGGTGAACAATCCAACGCTTGGTGAATTTTGCTTCACAATGATAGGAAGAGCCGACATCGAAGGATCAAAAAGTAACGTCGCTATGAACGCTTGGCTGCCAGAAGTCAGTTATCCCTGTGGTAACTTTTCTGACACCTCTTGTTAAAAACTCTTTAAACCAAAAGGATCGATAGGCCGAGCTTTTGCTGTCTCTGTGTGTACTGAACACCGAGATCAAGTCAGCATTTGCCCTTTTGCTCTATGCGTGGTTTCTGTCCGCACTGAGCTGGCCTTGGGACACCTCCGTTATTATTTGAGAGATGTACCGCCCCAGTCAAACTCCCCACCTGGCAATGTCCTTGAATTGGATCATACCTGAGTCTAGGAGCTATACCAAATTCAATTACTTTTGAAAATGTATTAAAAAAAAATAAATTTCTTAATAATACATATCAATTTCATTAGAATTTGTTTGGTTTATATAACAAACTCTTGGTACTTTGAACAAGAAGCTTGCATCAAAACAAAATACCATAAAATATATAAAATATATCCGTATAATGGCTATGTAAATGATACACGTTCCATTTTATCAAGTAAGTAAGGAAACAATAAGAGTAGTGGTATTTCATTGTTGATAAAAAGTTATAAAACCAATTATCTCCCACTTATGCTACACCTCTTATGTCTCCTTACACTGCCAGACTAGAGTCAAGCTCAACAGGGTCTTCTTTCCCCGCTAATTATTCCAAGCCCGTTCCCTTGGCTGTGGTTTCGCTAGATAGTAGATAGGGACAGTAGGAATCTCGTTAATCCATTCATGCGCGTCACTAATTAGATGACGAGGCATTTGGCTATGTTTATGAGCCATGCCCCATTTATTGATCCAAAATAATTTACAATATTTCTTATATCTATTTACATTTTCAAATATTAATATAATGTTTAATATTGAGTGAGTGATTTTATATAAACCAAATTTGATTACAATTTGATAAGTAGTTATTAATTTTTTATTTTAATTTAAATTTACATTTGTAGTAATATTAAATGTAATAAACAAAAAATTAAAAATGAAAGTAAAACTAAAAAAAAAGCTTCAACCAGTTTACAATGATTTCAAGAAGATGGTATGTCTGAAATTATAAAAAAAAGAATGATTATAACAATCAGAACTTATATCTGTTATCGTTGACAGTTGTTGATCTTTTGGGGGCTGGCTAGATCTTCCCTGGATGTTCGGAAGAGAGCACCTTTCTTCCTAATTATTTCAATGAAATTTTTAACGTCTGTTGTTACGTTGTTCCTTCCAAACGCGTTTCAAAAATTCCCTGTGTATTATCCAGCTGCCTCGCATTGTGGTGTTAATGATATCTTCAATTTGTTGTTTCTTCAGCATAAGATGATGGGTGATGATATCATTATTCTTACACCATGCACCTCTTGCGCCAACGATCAACGGCAGGATGTATAACTTCTTACCAGGATACAATTGCTTCAGCTTTTCGATGCAGCCTCGTGTGCTGTAAATGCTACTTTTGTTTTGCCATTGAGCCATGAGCGTAATCGGGCCCTCCCAGTTTACACCTACGTCGCTGATTATCACGCTTTCTTCCTTTTCGAAGATCAAATCAGGTTTTTTCAAAAGACCGTCGGTGCACCTGATATGAGCTTCGATTGTTACCTTCCAACCTTTAGATCGAGCGAATTTTGCAAGCCTTTGAACTATGTAGTCATGTCGTTTTATTCTTTGGTTGTGCGTAAGTGGACATTGTTGCAAAATATGGCTAAGTGATTCCACTTTAAAGCAGCTATTTCTACATAGTCTTTGCTGCTGAGGGTTAGAAGGTATGCCCTGACTCGGTAGCAAATTGTATCTCAGGTGAATTGCCTTCAAGTAGTCTTCAACATTCCAATATCTAGGTGACGATCGTATAAAACTGCAGCATGCTGGGTGATTTTTGACCTGTTTTGTTCCATTGCCTGAGTAGGACGTTTCAAGTTGTGTTTCAAAATGGTCGTGCACCGCCTTTTTGTTTGAAACGTCATCGTGGATTAATCTCCGGTGCTTAGTAATCCACGGCTCAGACCAGGAATATACTTGTTGCAGCAGCTCGCTCTTGTCTTTCAATCGTTCCCATCTTGAAAGTTTTATAATTGGAATTTGTGTGGTGAAGTTGAAGATACCCAAACCTCCTGCTTTGATCGATGTGTAGATAATGGAGTTAGAGCAATGAGTAGGTAGTTTCAGTGCTTTTCTTATTGCATATCGAATGATCTTATCCGTTTTCGACAGCACTTTGTTGGTAACGTTCGGTCGTTGAAGAACAGCTATGTACCGTGGTATTAAGAAATCTCTCATTATTGTGTATTTTTGATCAGGTTTCAGTGGTGCTTTTAGAATTGTTTCCAGCTGTGTCCATAAATTATGACTAGTGCATTCTACCAATCCTTCTGTATTGAAATGGTGACCAAGATATTTGAACTGCTCATCGATTTTTAAAGTGGATATCGGGCTATTGTTTATTTTGAGTGTGTGGTTGGTATCTACAAACAATTTCTTTTAACCAGGTACAGTCTTCAAGATCATCGATTTGCATCTCTCTGGATTTGATTGTAGGCCTCTCATCGAAAGGAATCTATCCGCATGATCAAGCATTCTTTGAGCATCGTTTGGTGTATTCGCAAAGAGTATTAAATCATCAGCATATGCAAGGCAGGCTAACTTTGTCGTTCCCATTTTTATTCCGGTAAACTTATTATTCAGCTGTTTCAGAAGTTCATCTAATACCGCATTGAATAAAAATGGTGACAAAGAGTCCCCTTGCTTTACTCCTTTCCTTATCGAATAATCACCCGCTGTGATGTTGTTGCAAGCTATTGTAGTTGTTAGGTTGTGATAGTTGTCCTTAATAATATTGATTGTTTTAGGATCAACTTGTAGTCTTCTAATAGCTCGTATGATGCTATGATGCGAGACCATATCGAATGCTTTCGCCAGATCTATGCTTACAATAGAAAGTGGTTTGTTTTCCTTTCGTCCGTCTCGCAAGAATTTTATTAAAAATTCGCAGAAATATTGACGAGATCGTTAATGGACGCCAATTCTTGATTAGGTGTAAATCTGTTTTAGTTTTTGGTATAAGAATCGTTCTGCTGTATTTGAGGCACTTTGGTGTAGTCTCAAAGTACATCATGATGTTATATAACAGCAGAAGCCTCATTCTTGGTAACCGTTTAAGGTCAATGAGGGTGATCTTGTCAGGACCTGGTGTGTTCACTTTGGTTGTTGAAAGCGCGTTATCCAGGTCCTCAGCAGAAATTGGTTGACTTACATTAAATTCATTTTCAACTGGATCTGTAATTGGTTCTTGATCTAATGTTGATTGAGTGGAGAATAAGTTATGGTATGTTGTTTTAATTTCATCCACATTTGGTGTTATTTGCTGCTCGGTCTGGTGATCTAGACCATCAATCAACCTCCTGGCATATGCTGCTCGGTTTTTCCGATAAGCAGCCTGAGTCAACCTATACCTTGTCGCTCTTCTTTTTCTGCTTGAGAGATTCTTATACGCTTCGTGGATGTTGTTTGAAGCTTGTGTTCTTTCTCGATTTACACTACGTCTACTTGTTGTGGTTTTTATGATATGATCTGTCCATTCCTCAAATTTGCTCATCAAATCGGATTTAGTGGATGTTAGTATGAGGTTCCTAAATTCTACGTCTTCGGCTTCCAGGTTTGAAGTTGGAATATTCGAGATAAAATTCAGTAAAGCCTCATCTTGTGTTGAGCGTGCTGAATATTCTGTCTCAGCCACTTGTTGCTGAATTGGATCTTCAGCTAACTGCTGTTGTTCACGGTAATGTAGCTCTTCTTTAAATTCAGCAACTTTTTGCCTATAAACAGCGTTTCTCCTCCTTGATTTAATTGCATCTCTTGATCTTTCCGATGTAGACGCGAGAAAATCAAGGAGATCTTTACCTGAATACTCTGCTTCAACTCTCGCAAGTGTATTTTCTTCATCAATTGTCCATGCTAGCCTACTACTACCACTCGCTCTAACCTCATCTTGTAGTGCAGCATTATATGAGCTTTTATGGGTGCGAGACTTTTTGTACGACCTGAATTCGGTTTTGCATTCTGGACATATTTTTTCCTCAGCTTCAGGTATTTGACGCTGGAGTTTACAATATCGACGTTTGTGTTCATAAACAAATGTGTGATATGTATAAGTTTTGAGTTATTGATTTTTGTGTTGTTACTGCTTTTGCATTTACTCGTACAATATGATGAAATATGTTTAAATAATGTAAAACACGTTTCGACCTGTTTATAGTTTTGTATTGTTGTTGCGAATTTGATTTATTGATTTTTGTATTGTTAATGTTCTAGAAAGTTCTTACACAATTTAGCAAATTAAGTTATATTATTATAT
>OW052046.1:13580823-13710823 GCA_932526495.1 Bombylius major | reverse complement strand
ACGGTCCAAGAATTTCACCTCTCGCGTCGTAATACTAATGCCCCCAACTGCTTCTATTAATCATTACCTCTTGATCTAAAAACCAATGAAAGTAGAACAGAGGTCTTATTCCATTATTCCATGCACAAAGTATTCAGGCAATTGGAGCCTGCTTTAAGCACTCTAATTTGTTCAAAGTAATTGTACCGGCCTACAACAACACTCGGTGAAGAGCAATGAAGCAGGTTTAAAAAGGAGTTATACATAAAAATTCCGAAGAATAATTATATATTAGAACTCCACCGGTAAGACGCTCGCATACAAAAGGTAACGTACAAACCAATATATTAGGAGTACTACCCGTATGGAGCACAAGTTCAACTACGAACGTTTTAACCGCAACAACTTTAATATACGCTATTGGAGCTGGAATTAGCGCGGCTGCTGGCGCCAGACTTGCCCTCCAATAGGTCGTTGTTAAAGGATTTAAAGTGTACTCATTCCAATTACAGGGCCTCGGATATGAGTCCTGTATTGTTATTTTTCGTCACTACCTCCCCGTGCTGGGAGTGGGTAATTTACGCGCCTGCTGCCTTCCTTAGATGTGGTAGCCGTTTCTCAGGCTCCCTCTCCGGAATCGAACCCTGATTCCCCGTTACCCGTTGCAACCACGGTAGTCCAAGATACTACCATCAATAGTTGATAGGGCAGACATTTGAAAGATCTGTCGTCGGTACGAGACCGTACGATCTGCAAATTATCTAGAGTTCAACCATGTTTACGATACCGTGAGGCATCGCTTGGTTTTAGCCTAATAAAAGCACAGGTTCCAAAGGTCCCTGTTTATATTGCATGTATTAGCTCTAGAATTACCACAGTTATCCAAGTAACTGTTAATGATCTAAGGAACCATAACTGATATAATGAGCCTTTTGCGGTTTCACTATAAATTCGTGTGTACTGCATGGCTTAATCTTTGAGACAAGCATATAACTACTGGCAGGATCAACCAGAATAATGTTATATTTTTTTAAAGTACTAGATGCTAACAATAATGTAATATACTGTGCATCTAGCCTTTTTTTTTTTTTCTAAAAATATATAGGATATGTATTGCTGCTAACGTTACAAATATAAAGAGTAACGCGCCGCATTACACCTATATTTTTTAGTATAATTTTATGCTAACGATATAAATATTTAAATAGTATCGCGCATTCAATTATATTTTATAATTATACATATTTCCTTTTCTTTTATGAAGCATCTTATATGTGATAAATAAGGTTATAATCCTTATAAGTTTTTCACATAGTAAGAGTTATTTATTAAATTGAATTTGCAATATTTTTTTTTATATAAAAAATTTATTTGGTCACGTACGAATATTGCTTCATTTTAGATATATGTATCAAAATTTAAATGATACATACCTAATTAGGCATTATTCATGACCCAACCTTGTATAGTTTTACTTATACTTTTTCCGTTCATAAAAAACATCTTAGTTAGTTATAAAAGACCCCACTTGAATGAAGACTTCCATATATTAATTTTTTACTCTCGTTTGGTTCTTTAAAACCAACACCCATATATATGTTGTGGAACAAGATCCGCTGTAAAAACTGAACAAAAAACGTTTTCAATGTAAGAAAAATCAAAAAAAATCTTTTGTGTTCAAAATATTTGACAATAAAAATAATATGGAAAAACTAAAACAATATTATGCATTTTCGGCTTATGCTGTTATGATACGGTATTAATTTCATGATTAATTTCGTTATTAAAAAGAGATAACAAGTATGCTTTACGGAAAAAGCAACTAGAAAGAAAGAGAGATATGACTAACACTTATTTCAGTATTAATACTGAAAATGTCAAAAAATAACTCTCCCAATTCTCCAAATTCCAATATCCTTCCATTAATCATGAAATTTGAACATTAATATTGTTTTTGTGTTGCCATCATGTTTAGACATTTTTCATAGTTGAATATTATATTTAAACGAGTGTGACGTGTTTAATTATTTATTTCTAATTTTTTTCAGTGAGTGCAAACAAAATGAATAGAATAGAAATAATATTCACGAACATTCATTTACTAAATTATATAATTGCCATTTACTTTAAACACAGATACCGGCAACACAACTTTAAGAAAATGTTAGCTGATTTTGATAGTGTGTCCGTCTCTGTTTCTCAAATCTGTTGTCTCCTCTTACAGCATTACAGATTTGTTATTGAAAACTTCGGGGGAGAGGATTAATTCGTCTCTTCTACATAATATTATTACTTATAAAAAAATTCTTAATTTCGATTTTTTGAATACATAAAGTTATTCTATGTAGTAACATACAACAACAAAAAAGTTGAAATTACAATTTGTTTATTATTTGTTAAAGATTTTTTTAAAATAAAAACAAAAAGTCATAATATATCATTATTAACTTTTTGTGTTTATTTTAAAATTTAAAAAAATCTTTATGATTCTTGGATGGAATGAGAAGAGGAAAAGAAGAGAAGAGAGAGACAAGACCTCTTTTTCTCTTCCTCGTCCGCCTAAACATAACATCTCTCGAATCATCAAGCAAAGGATGAGCTTCAGTGGATCGCAGTATGGCAGCTGCTCTACCACTTACAACACCTTGCCCGTCACCAAAGTCGTTTACAATTGATTCTAGGCATCGTCATCATATTTTATAATGTTTATTCATATAAACTAGCATTTACATAAGTGCTTCATATACATCCCATGATAACTATGTTTAATGAAACATTGGCTTCAAAATTCATTTGTCGCTTATAACATAAAAATTACAAGCTTTTAAATGGTTTATTGCCATACAATACGATTGCCCCATTACTATTATTGCAGACCAGCACGGATACGACCTTAGAGGCGTTCAGGCATAATCCAGCGGACGTAGCATCATACCACTATTCGCTCGAACAAGTATTGTGCCATTGGTCCGTACCTGCGGTTCCTCTCGTACTACGCAGGAATGCTGTCGCAACAACAATTGTCATCAGTAGGGTAAAACTAACCTGTCTCACGACGGTCTAAACCCAGCTCACATTCCCTTGCATGGGTGAACAATCCAACGCTTGGTGAATTTTGCTTCACAATGATAGGAAGAGCCGACATCGAAGGATCAAAATGCAACGTCGCTATGAACGCTTGGCTGCCACAAGTCAGTTATCCCTGTGGTAACTTTTCTGACACCTCTTGTTAAAAAATCTTTAAACCAAAAGGATCGATAGGCCGAGCTTTTGCTGTCTCTGTGTGTACTGAACACCGAGATCAAGTCAGCATTTGCCCTTTTGCTCTATGCGTGGTTTCTGTCCGCACTGAACTGGCCTTGGGACACCTCCGTTATTATTTGAGAAATGTACCACCCCAGTCAAACTCCCCACCTGGCAATGTCCTTGAATTGGATCATACCTGAGTCTAGGAGCTATACCAAATTCAATTACTTTTGAAAATGTATTAAAAAAAAATAAATTTCTTAATAATACATATCAATTTCATTAGAATTTGTTTGGTTTATATAACAAACTCTTGGTACTTTGAACAAGAAGCTTGCATCAAAACAAAATACCATAAAATATATAAAATATATCCGTATAATGGCTATGTAAATGATACACGTTCCATTTTATCAAGTAAGTAAGGAAACAATAAGAGTAGTGGTATTTCATTGTTGATAAAAAGTTATAAAACCAATTATCTCCCACTTATGCTACATCTCTTATGTCTCCTTAAACTGCCAGACTAGAGTCAAGCTCAACAGGGTCTTCTTTCCCCGCTAATTATTCCAAACCCGTTCCCTTGGCTGTGGTTTCGCTAGATAGTAGATAGGGACAGTAGGAATCTCGTTAATCCATTCATGCGCGTCACTAATTAGATTACGAGGAATTTGACTATGTTTATGAGCCATGCCCCATTTATTGATCAAAATTAATTACAATATTTCTTATATCTATTTACATTTATAATTGTTAATATAATGTGTGATTTAGAATAAGTGATTCTATATAATACAAAGTTATTACAGTTTTTAATTAATATTTACAATCATTTAAGCATTTATTACAACAAACAAGAATTTATTGAAAAATGACACTATAAACTAATTAATTCTGTTTATAATGATTGTAGATGAGAAAGCAGGTCTGAAATTATAGAGCAGAAGATTATTATATTTATATGTATATACCTGTTATTGTTGATAGTTGTTTGGTTCTTTGGGGGCTGGCTAAATCTTCCTTGGGTCTTTGGCAGAGAGCACCACTTTCTTAACAATTATTTCAATGTAATAGTTCATCGTCTGTTGTGACGATTTTCCCTCCAAACGAGTTTCATAAACTCTCTATGAATTGTCCAGCTGCCTCGCATTGTGGTGTAGATGATGTCCTCTATTTGTGACATTTGGCCTTTGAAGAACTGCGATGTACCGTGGCAACAAGAAGTCTCTGATTACTATTAGTTTTTGATCTGGTTTAAGTGGAGCTTTCATAACTATTTCTAATTGCGACCATAAGTTTTGCGTGTTACATTCTGTTAAACCTTCTGTGTTAAAGTAATGACCCAAGTACTTGAATTGATCATCGACTTTTAATGTTGCAATCGGGCTATTGTTAATGTGAAGAACTGAATCGGTTTCTATGAATAGCTTCTTTTTGCCAGGAACAGTCTTCATGATCAGTGATTTGCATTTGTCTGGATTTGCATGAAGTCCCCTATTCGAAAAGAATTTTTTCGCATGATCAATCATTCTTCGAGCATCGTTAGGTGTGTTAGCGAAGAGTATTAAATCATCAGCATAAGCAAGACAAGCTAACTTTGTCGTACCCAATTTAATGCCGGTAAACTTATTGTCGAGCTGTACCAAAAGTTCATCTATTACCGCATTGAATAAAAATGGTGACAATTCGTTTAATGTCAATGAGACTTATTCTATCTGGGCCTGGTGTGTTCACCTTTGTTGTCATAAGTGCGTTATCCAGGTCCTCAGCAGAAATTGGTTGACTTGCACAATATTCACTTACATATGGATCCGTAATAGGTTCTTGATCCAATGTAGATGTAGTGGAGAATAAGTTTTCATATGATGTTCTGATTTCTTCCACGTTTGGTGTTACCTGCTGCTCTGTGTGGTTATCAAGACCATCAAGTAACCTTCTAGCATACGCTGTTCGGTTCTTCTTGTATGCAGCTTGAGTCAACTTATATAACTTAGCTCTTCTCTTTCTGCTTGACATGTTCTTATCCGTATTACTGGACGTTTCCAAAGCTGATGATCTGCTTTGCTTATCAATATTTCTTTTGCTAGTGCGTTTTATAATAAGATCTGTCCAAACCTCAAATTCAGACATCAATTCGGATTTGGAGGATGTTAGGATGAGCTGTCTAAATTCAATATCCTTATCTTCCAGTCGTGAGGCTGGAATTTCAGATATGAATTGAAGTATTCTATCATCCTGTGTGGTGTTAATTGTGATTTCATCCTCAACATGCTGCTGAAGCCTCTCTTCTACCTGATTTTGCAGTTGCTGTAATTCTGCTCTAAAACTAGCAACTTTCTGCCTATACTTAACATTCTTCCTCCGTGCCTTTATCGCATCTTTGGTTCTTTTCGATATGGACACGAGGTAATCTACCAGTTCTATGCCTTCATATGCTGCTTCAGCTCTAGCCAGTTCATTCTCTTCGTCATCTGTCCATGCAACCCTATTGCTACCACCAGCTCTTACCTCCTCCTGTAACGCCGTGTTGTATGACGTTTTGTGCTTGAGAGACCAGTGGAGTCTCATACTTCTGTATGATTGGAATTCTTTCTTGCATTCTGGGCATGTTTTTTCTTCTTCCTCCGGAATGCTACGTTTGAGTTTACAATAACGACGCATGTGTGATTGCAAGCTGTCTCTGCTTGCGTATGTTCTACCACATTCGCATCGGAAAATTTCTCTTTGTGGTGAAGCCATAGTGGTAGCGTTCTCACTATGATTTACTAAAATGTATTCAATATTCACCACTACCTAGGACGCTGTAATTAGCGCCAAATGCTCTCTATCGCTTTAAATAAGCTACACAATGCTGTTACACCTACCGCCACAATATGTTGTTAATGTTGTTTGAGTATTGTATTTGTATTTGTATGTACCAGCATAGGCTAGAAAGAGACAAATGGATGTTGTTGATCAATTGTTGTCTCTACTCAAAATATGTACAGCTACTCAATACGTTGAAATCTAATTGCACTTGTTATATTATGTACTAGCACAAGAAAAAACAAATGCTATTGAGAAATAAACACCTGTTACACAACAACAACTAATGCACAACTGTATAATATGTGTAAATTTATAGTTATTGATTTTGTGTTCTTATTGTATTTGTATGTATTGTACTCGTATAATATTAGCAATTATGTTTAACTAATGTAAACACGTTTTGACTTGTTTTATTGTTTGTATTGTTGGTGTAAATTGATTTATTGATTTTTATATTGTTAACGTTCTAGAATGTACTCGCACACTTTAGCAAATTATGTTATATTACTACACAATATTTGAAAATTTGATTTATTGATTTTTATATTGGTATTGTTCTAGAATGTACTCGTAAAATTTAACAAAAAGAAAAAAAAAATGTTGTAAATAATGTTTAAATTAATTTATTGATTTGTGTTGTTGTTATTTTTAAATGTGTAAAACTGAACAATAATAATATGTTTAAATAAAATTTTGATTTTTGTACTGTTATTGTTTTTGCAAGTGCTCTCACTCTATAACAAACTATGTTCAATTATTTGACTGTATGTGTAATTTGATTTAATGAATTTGTATTGTTATTTATCTAGAATGTGCCCATAAAATTTAGCAAAAGAAATGAAGAAATGCTGTATATAAGGTTTAAATTCAATTTATTGAGTTGTGTTGTTGTTATTTTAAATGTTTAAAAATATACAATAATATGTTTATATAAGATTTTTAAATTTTTGTATTGTTATTGTTTTTGCATGTGCTCTCACTCTATATCGAACTGTATTTAACTATTTGACTGTATATGTATTTGATTTATTGATTTTTTCACTGCTATTATTTTGCATTTGCTTACACTATATAACAGACTGAATTGAACTATTTGACTGTATGTGTAATTTGATATATTGATTTTTGTACTGTTATTGTTTTTGCATGTACTCGCACAATATAACAAAGCTGTCGCACAATATTGATAAATTAGAATTATTGATTTTTGTATTGTTGTTGTTTTTTATATACACAGCACATTTAAAACTAATTTTTCGAAAAAACTGAAAAATTATTAAAAATTCACAAAATATTTTTCCGCCAAATTAAAGTACTTAATTTTACGATTATTTTGATGTATAATTTAAAGCTATACGCGGGATAGTTCCCGTGTAAAAAATTATTTTTGATCAGCAACAGAAAACACGTGTGTTCACTCCGACGTCACTTAAGAGAGTCATAGTTACTCCCGCCGTTCACCCGCGCTTACTTGAATTTCTTCACTTTGACATTCAGAGCACTGGGCAGAAATCACATTGTGTCAACACCCGTTAGGGCCATCACAATGCTTTGTTTTAATAAGACAGTCGGATTCCCCAAGTCCGTGCCAGTTCTGAATTGATTGTTAATTGATAGCCGTTATTAATTTAATAGAAATTTTAAAAATTTCTATAAATTATTAGCAAGAAAGTTCCACAATTGGTTACGTAAACTTCTAATCCGGGGAACAGATAAATACAATTTTCTTAAAAATAAATTTCAAAAAAATCATATTATATCCTAATTTACCCAGAACAAGTACATAAACCATATTATTGTTTCCCAATCAAGCCCGACTATCTCAATCTTCAGAGCCAATCCTTATCCCGAAGTTACGGATCTAATTTGCCGACTTCCCTTACCTACATTATTCTACCGACTAGAGACTCTTCACCTTGGAGACCAGCTGCGGATATCGGTACGGCCTGTTGAGAAGTTTGCGTGACCCTACCATAGATTTTCAAGGTCCGAGGAGAAAATATCGACACAGCAGTAAATGCCATGCTCTTCTAGTCCATCTACCATATCTCTCTTCGAAAGACTTCCATGGTAGTACGACTATAAAACAGAAAAGAAAACTCTTCCGATACCTCTCGACGGCTTCTCTATGGTTGTTTCTGTTACCAGGATGAGCATAAAAGCCCATATTTAATAACAAACGTATACTCAACAGGTTACGGAATTGGAACCGTATTCCCTTTCGTTCAAAATATTAAATAAGTATATAAAAATTTATATTATATTATATATTAACTTATACAATTTTCGGCTTTCGCCTTGAACTTAGGACCGACTAACTCGTGATCAACCACTGTTCACACGAAACCCTTCTCCACTTCAGTCCTCCAAGGTCTCATTCGATTATTTGCTACTACCACCAAGATCTGTGCCAATGGCGGCTCCATGCAGGCTTACGCCAAACACTTCTACGCACACCATTGTACCCTCCTACTCACTAAAGCTTCAAAATTTATTAATTTATAAAAATTAATAAATCATATGCTTTAGCGGTAATGTATAGGCATACAACTTGAGCGCCATCCATTTTAAGGGCTAGTTGCTTCGGCAGGTGAGTTGTTACACACTCCTTAGCGGATTACGACTTCCATGTCCACCGTCCTGCTGTTTTAAGCATCCAACGCCTTTCATGGTATCAGCATGAGTTGTTAATTTGGGCGCCGTAACATTACGTTTGGTTCATCCCACAGCGCCAGTTCTGCTTACCAAAAGTGGCCCACTGGGCACAATATATCATAACCTAAACCTTCATTTCAAGAAAGGTTAGGTTCTTACCCATTTAAAGTTTAAGAATAGGTTAAGGTCGTTTCGGCCCTAATGCCTCTAATCATTCGCTTTACCAGATAAGATTATAATAAATAATATTTCATTGCACCAGCTATCCTGAGGGAAACTTCGGAGGGAACCAGCTACTAGATGGTTCGATTGGTCTTTCGCCCCTATACCCAATTCTGACAATCGATTTGCACGTCAGAACTGTTTCGGTCTTCCATCAGGGTTTCCCCTGACTTCGACCTGATCAGGTATAGTTCACCATCTTTCGGGTCACAACATATATACTCAAGGTACGCTCCAGTTAGAGGTATATATAATATAAATATTAATATACATAACTTAATGGAACGCCCCGGGATTGCATAAATATTTTATTAAAAAATATTAACTAATACCAAATTTAAACAGTTAAGTTAATTTCGCCTTTAGGTTTTATATACCCAATGGCTTGCGCACATGTTAGACTTCTTGGTCCGTGTTTCAAGACGGGTCCCGAAGGTATCCTAAATCTATCGCATTGTTAATCATATAAACGCATATAATATATAAGATAAGATTAAAAATCAAATCTTTATTATAACATAAAATATGTTAGCGTTATATATTTAAATCTGTCAATAATTTATCCGATACTGTATTTTAATTGAATTTTATTCCATTTAACCTTTAAAAAAAATTAAATAATGAATAAACTGATTCAAACAGATCTTATGATAAATTTTTATAATATTAACAGATTACAATGTCTTCATATGAAAAAATTGCACACCATTCATATACTAATTTTTACATTAGTATATTATTAATGATGAATTTTTCATATTTAGATATTTAGGTTCATCGGGCTTAACCTCTAAGCAGTTTCACGTACTATTTAACTCTCTAATCAGAGTTCTTTTCAACTTTCCCTCACGGTACTTGTTTGCTATCGGTCTCATGGTTATATTTAGTTTTAGATGGAGTTTACCACCCAATTAGTGCTGCACTATCAAGCAACACGACTCTTAGGAAATATCTTCTAGTAATCATTAACGTCACTACGGGCCTGGCACCCTCTATGGGTAAATGGCCTCGTTTAAGAAGGACTTGGACTGTTAATATGTCATACTAGATAATAGATATTCCATACACTGCATCTTATATTTGTTATAAAAACAAAATAACTCAGTGCTGAACTATTTTCTTTTCGCTCGCCGCTACTAAGAAAATCCTTGTTAGTTTCTTTTCCTTCCCTCATTAATATGCTTAAATTCAGGGAGTAATCTCATATGAGTTGAGGTTGTTAGATATTTTATATAAATAAAAAAAAAATTTCTTTAAATACAATTTTTCTTATTCAAATATTAAAATGCAATTTATTTTGATATTTTATAATTATTACCTAAAAAATAGAACCAAACCAAATTATCTTACTATCCATAGAAATTTAATACGTTTTATATTTATATTTATTTTTGTACTAAAAATATGAAATTCATTAATCTGATTTGGGAATCAAAATAATGCAATTCTAATAAAAAAATTGTACAAATTTTTTTTTCTTAAAAATTCAAAAATAATTTATTCATGTTATGGATAATATAAAAAATCCAGTAACACATTATGTGCATTATATAAAAATATATTTTATATATATGCAACAATTTATAATAATAAAAAATTATTATTATTAAGTCTTACAACCCTCAACCATATGTAGTCCATGCAGCACTTTTATAATAAAAGTACATAAATCATGGACTGCAATATGCGTTCGAAATGTCGATGTTCATGTGTCCTGCAGTTCACACGATGACGCACAGTTTGCTGCGTTCTTCATCGACCCATGAGCCAAGTGATCCTCCGCTTAGAGTATTAATTTTTATTTTTTTATGTTAGCAAATTTTTTTTTTTTTTTATATGTCATAAAAATATATAATATGATATATAAAAATTATAAGTACATTTTTTTATTGTGAGTGTCTAGTTTAATTTAAAAAAAAAAAACCTTAATTTATCTAAATTATTAAAAAAGCAATGCCTGCTTCCTATTAATTTAAATAAATACAATATAAATGTACTTTATATAAATAATGTTAGCTGAAATTTTCTAATCAAAGACTGTGTGTGTGTGGATAGATATAGGTGGTCCACAATATATAGTTCGTGCGGTTTTTTGATATAGAAATTTCAAACACTTTATTTATATAAACACACATTTTTTGTTACCTCTTTTTTTTTTTTTTTTAAACTTGTTTTAAGAGAAAGTATGAATTGCTAACAATTTACATTTAGCGCATCATCCCAGAGATTTATTTTTCTGTGTGAAAATTTCACAATATACGAAACACCATTGATTTACGCAATGTATATGGGTTCACATTATATATATTGTGTTTTATTTTTTTTTATGTAATTTTTGTTTTTAAAAGAATCACAATAATGATCCTTCCGCAGGTTCACCTACGGAAACCTTGTTACGACTTTTACTTCCTCTAAATAATCAAGTTCACATACACAAACGGCAGGGACTTAATCAATGCGAGTTAATGACTCGCACTTACTAGGAATTCCAGGTTCATGTGAACAGTTTCAGTTCGCAATCCCAAGCATGAAAGTGATTCAGCGGTTTACCCGGACCTTTCGGTCTAGAAAATACACGTTGATACTTTCATTGTAGCGCGCGTGCAGCCCAGGACATCTAAGGGCATCACAGACCTGTTATTGCTCAATCTCATTATTGCTAAACGCAATTTGTCACCACCACCCATAGATTCGAGAAAGAGCTATCAATCTGTCTTACTCATTTATGTTCGGACCTGGTAAGTTTTCCCGTGTTGAGTCAAATTAAGCCGCAGGCTCCACTCCTTGTGGTGCCCTTCCGTCAATTCCTTTAAGTTTCAGCTTTGCAACCATACTTCCCCCGGAGCCCAAAAGCTTTGGTTTCCCGGGAAGCGACTGAGAGAGCCATACAAGTAGCTACACCCAATTGCTAGCTGGCATCGTTTATGGTTAGAACTAGGGCGGTATCTGATCGCCTTCGAACCTCTAACTTTCGTTCTTGATTAATGAAAACATCTTTGGCAAATGCTTTCGCTTAAGTTAGTCTTACGACGGTCCAAGAATTTGACCTCTCGCGTCGTAATACTAATGCCCCCAACTGCTTCTATTAATCATTACCTCTTGATCTAAAAACCAATGAAAGTAGAACAGAGGTCTTATTCCATTATTCCATGCACAAAGTATTCAGGCAATTGGAGCCTGCTTTAAGCACTCTAATTTGTTCAAAGTAATTGTACCGGCCTACAACAACACTCGGTGAAGAGCAATGAAGCAGGTTTAAAAAGGAGTTATACATAAAAATTCCGAAGAATAATTATATATTAGAACTCCACCGGTAAGACGCTCGCATACAAAAGGTAACGTACAAACCAATATATTAGGAGTACTACCCGTATGGAGCACAAGTTCAACTACGAACGTTTTAACCGCAACAACTTTAATATACGCTATTGGAGCTGGAATTACCGCGGCTGCTGGCACCAGACTTGCCCTCCAATAGGTCCTTGTTAAAGGATTTAAAGTGTACTCATTCCAATTACAGGGCCTCGGATATGAGTCCTGTATTGTTATTTTTCGTCACTACCTCCCCGTGCTGGGAGTGGGTAATTTACGCGCCTGCTGCCTTCCTTAGATGTGGTAGCCGTTTCTCAGGCTCCCTCTCCGGAATCGAACCCTGATTCCCCGTTACCCGTTGCAACCATGGTAGTCCAAGATACTACCATCAATAGTTGATAGGGCAGACATTTGAAAGATCTGTCGTCGGTACGAGATCGTACGATCTGCAAATTATCTAGAGTTCAACCATGTTTACGATACCGTGAGGCATCGCTTGGTTTTAGCCTAATAAAAGCACAGGTTCCAAAGGTCCCTGTTTATATTGCATGTATTAGCTCTAGAATTACCACAGTTATCCAAGTAACTGTTAATGATCTAAGGAACCATAACTGATATAATGAGCCTTTTGCGGTTTCACTATAAATTCGTGTGTACTTAGACATGCATGGCTTAATCTTTGAGACAAGCATATAACTACTGGCAGGATCAACCAGAATAATGTTATATTTTTTTAAAGTACTAGATGCTAACAATAATGTAATATACTGTGCATCTAGCCTTTTTTTTTTTTTTCTAAAAATATATAGGATATGTATTGCTGCTAACGTTACAAATATAAAGAGTAACGCGCCGCATTACACCTATATTTTTTAGTATAATTTTATGCTAACGATATAAATATTTAAATAGTATCGCGCATTCAATTATATTTTATAATTATACATATTTCCTTTTCTTTTATGAAGCATCTTATATGTGATAAATAAGGTTATAAACCTTATATGTTTTTCACATAGTAAGAGTTATTTATTAAATTGAATTTGCAATATTTTTTTTTATATAAAAAATTTATTTGGTCACGTACGAATATTGCTTCATTTTAGATATATGTATCAAAATTTAAATGATACATACCTAATTAGGCATTATTCATGACCCAACCTTGTATAGTTTTACTTATACTTTTTCCGTTCATAAAAAATATCTTAGTTAGTTACAAAAGACCCCACTTGAATGAAGACTTTCATACTCTCGTTTGGTTCTTTAAAACCAACACCCATATATATGTTGTGGAACAAGATCCGCTGAAAAAACTGAACAAAAAACGTTTTCAATGTAAGATATATGTATGTTTATATATTTAATATATAACGGAAACAATATAAAATACGAAGACGAAAACGAAAACGAAAACGAAAACGAAAACAAAAACGAAAACGAAAACGAAAACGAAAACGAAAACGAAAACGAAAACGAAAACGAAAACGAAAACGAAAACGAAAACGAAAACGAAAACGAAAACGAAAACGAAAACGAAAACGAAAACGAAAACGAAAACGAAAACGAAAACGAAAACGAAAACGAAAACGAAAACGAAAACGAAAACGAAAACGAAAACGAAAACGAAAACGAAAACGAAAACGAAAACGAAAACGAAAACGAAAACGAAAACGAAAACGAAAACGAAAACGAAAACGAAAACGAAAACGAAAACGAAAACGAAAACGAAAACGAAAACGAAAACGAAAACGAAAACGAAAACGAAAACGAAAACGAAAACGAAAACGAAAACGAAAACGAAAACGAAAACGAAAACGAAAACGAAAACGAAAACGAAAACGAAAACGAAAACGAAAACGAAAACGAAAAATCGAAAAAAATCTTTTGTGTTCAAAATATTTGACAATAAAAATAATATGGAAAAACTAAAACAATATTATGCATTTTCGGCTTATGCTGTTATGATACGGTATTAATTTCATGATTAATTTCGTTATTAAAAAGAGATAACAAGTATGCTTTACGGAAAAAGCAACTAGAAAGAAAGAGAGATATGACTAACACTTATTTCAGTATTAATACTGAAAATGTCAAAAAATAACTCTCCCAATTCTCCAAATTCCAATATCCTTCCATTAATCATGAAATTTGAACATTAATATTGTTTTTGTGTTGCCATCATGTTTAGACATTTTTCATAGTTGAATATTATATTTAAACGAGTGTGACGTGTTTAATTATTTATTTCTAATTTTTTTCAGTGAGTGCAAACAAAATGAATAGAATAGAAATAATATTCACGAACATTCATTTACTCAATTATATAATTGCCATTTACTTTAAACACAGATACCGGCAACACAACTTTAAGAAAATGTTAGCTGATATTTTGATAGTGTGTCGTCTCTGTTTCTCAAATCTGTTGTCTCCTCTTACAGCATTACAGATTTGTTATGGAAAACTTCGGGGGAGAGGATTAATTCGTCTCTTCTACATAATATTATTACTTATAAAAAAATTCTTAATTTGGATTTTTTGAATACATAAAGTTATTCTATGTAGTTACATACAACAACAAAAAAGTTGAAATTAAAATTTGTTTATTATTTGTTAAAGATTTTTTTAAAATAAAAACAAAAAGTCATATATCATTATTAACTTTTTGTGTTTATTTTAAAATTTAAAAAAAGCTTTATGATTCTTGGATGGAATGAGAAGAGGAAAAGAAGAGAAGAGAGAGACAAGACCTCTTTTTCTCTTCCTCGTCCGCCTAAACATAACATCTCTCGAATCATCAAGCAAAGGATGAGCTTCAGTGGATCGCAGTATGGCAGCTGCTCTACCACTTACAACACCTTGCCCGTCACCAAAGTCGTTTACAATTGATTCTAGGCATCGTCATCATATTTTATAATGTTTATTCATATAAACTAGCATTTACATAAGTGCTTTATATACATCCCATGATAACTATGTTTAATGAAACATTGGCTTCAAAATTCATTTGTCGCTTATAACATAAAAATTACAAGCTTTTAAATGGTTTATTGCCATACAATACGATTGCCCCATTACTATTATTGCAGACCAGCACGGATACGACCTTAGAGGCGTTCAGGCATAATCCAGCGGACGTAGCATCATACCACTGTTCGCTCGAACAAGTATTGTGCCATTGGTCCGTACCTGCGGTTCCTCTCGTACTACGCAGGAATTCTGTCGCAACAACAATTGTCATCAGTAGGGTAAAACTAACCTGTCTCACGACGGTCTAAACCCAGCTCACATTCCCTTGCATGGGTGAACAATCCATCGCTTGGTGAATTTTGCTTCACAATGATAGGAAGAGCCGACATCGAAGGATCAAAAAGCAACGTCGCTATGAACGCTTGGCTGCCACAAGTCAGTAATCCCTGTGGTAACTTTTCTGACACCTCTTGTTAAAAACTCTTTAAACCAAAAGGATCGATAGGCCAAGCTTTTGCTGTCTCTGTGTGTACTGAACACCGAGATCAAGTCAGCATTTGCCCTTTTGCTCTATGTGTGGTTTCTGTCCGCACTGAGCTGGCCTTGGGACACCTCCGTTATTATTTGAGAGATGTACCACCCCAGTCAAACTCCCCACCTGGCAATGTCCTTGAATTGGATCATACCTGAGTCTAGGAGCTATACCAAATTCAATTACTTTTGAAAATGTATTAAAAAAAAATAAATTTCTTAATAATACATATCAATTTCATTAGAATTTGTTTGGTTTATATAACAAACTCTTGGTACTTTGAACAAAAAGCTTGCATCAAAACAAAAAAATACCATAAAATATATAAAATATATCCGTATAATGGCTATGTAAATGATACACGTTCCATTTTATCAAGTAAGTAAGGAAACAATAAGAGTAGTGGTATTTCATTGTTGATAAAAAGTTATAAAACCAATTATCTCCCACTTATGCTACACCTTCTATGTCTCCTTACACTGCCAGACTAGAGTCAAGCTCAACAGGGTCTTCTTTCTCCGCTAATTATTCCAAGCCCGTTCCCTTGGCTGTGGTTTCGCTAGATAGTAGATAGGGACAGTAGGAATCTCGTTAATCCATTCATGCGCGTCACTAATTAGATGACGAGGCATTTGGCTTGTTTTTGAGCCATGCCCCATTTATTGATCAAAAATAATATTACAATACATCTTACAGCTCTATTACATTGTTTATAAAATTTATATTGAAGAGAATTAAAAGTGATTTATATAAAACAACAACAATTCTAATTTGTAATAATTAAGTTAGTTATTGACATTTAAATAAGCTACATTAAATAAACTATAAATTAATCTGCAACTAATACTAATAAAGAAGTAATGCAGATCTGAAAGTAAAGAAAAGAAAAAAAAGATTAGCATATTATGTGTTATACCTGTTTAAGTTCTATGCTGCGAAATGAGATGGTGTTTGTTGATCTTAGGGGGCTGGCAAACATCTTCCCTGGGTGTTAGGCAGGAAGCACCTTGTATTTAAAGTGTCATTCCAATGCTTGTCGTATATTGTTTGGTTGTTATCTCCAAACTCTCTTCATGAATTCTCTGTGAATAGTCCAGCTTCCTCTCATGGTGGTGTGTATGATATTCTCTATTTGGGGTAATTTCAAATTCAGGTGTTGTATGAGGATATCATTCTTTTTACACCAAGCACCTCTTGCACCAATGATTAAAGGTAGTATGTAAAGCTTCTTCCCTGGATACAGCTGTTGTAGTTTCTCAATACAGCCTTGTGTGCTGTATATACTACTCTTATTCTCCCATTGAGCCGTGAGTGAAATCGGGCCCTCCCAGTTTACACCGACGTCGCAGACTATAACGCTTTCTTCTTTGTCGAAGATTAAGTCTGGTTTCTTCAGTAATCCATCGGTGCACCTGATGTGTGGTTCGATTAACACTTTCCATCCTTTATCCCGAGCAAATTCTGCGACTCTGTGTACTATGTAGTCATGGCGTTTAATTCTGTAATTGTGCGTAAGTGGACATTGTTGTAGAATATGACTTTAACGATTCCACTTTGAAACAGCAATTCCTACATAGTCTCTGCTGCGGCGGATTTGATGGAATGCCTTGGCTCGGCAACAGATTGTATCTTAGATGAATGGCTTTAAGGAAGTCTTCCGAATTCCAATAGCGAGGAGCTGATCTTATAAAATTGAAGCACGCAGAATGATGTTGGACCTGCTTTATTCCATTGCCTGAATAAGACGTTTCGAGTTGATTTTCAAAATGAGCATGCACCGTCTTTTTGTCTGAAACGTTTTCTTGAATTAGTCTTCGGTGCCTACTAATCCATGGTTCAGACCAGGAATAAATTTGCTGCATCAACTCGCTTTCATCCTTCAGTCTCTCCCAACGAGATAAAGTGATGATTGGAATCTGTTTCCTAAAGTTAAATATACCCAGACCTCCTGACCTTATTGGTGTATACAGGATTGCGTTCGAGCAGTGACTTGGTAGCTTTAGAATTTTGCGAATTGCAAATCTGATGATTTTGTCTGATCTAGTAAGGACCTTACTGGTGACATTTGGCCTTTGAAGAACTGCGATGTACCGTGGCAACAAGAAGTCTCTGATTACTATTAGTTTTTGATCTATTTTAAGTGGAGCTTTCATAACTATTTCTAATTGCGACCATAAGTTTTGCGTGTTACATTCTGTTAAACCTTCTGTGTTAAAGTAATAACCCAAGTACTTGAATTGATCATCGACTTTTAATGTTGCAATCGGGCTATTGTTAATGTGAAGAACTGAATCGGTTTCTATGAATAGCTTCTTTTTGCCAGGAACAGTCTTCATGATCAGTGATTTGCATTTGTCTGGATTTGCATGAAGTCCCCTATTCGAAAAGAATTTTTCCGCATGATCAATCATTCTTCGAGCATCGTTAGGTGTGTTAGCGAAGAGTATTAAATCATCAGCATAAGCAAGACAAGCTAACTTTGTCGTACCCAATTTAATGCCGGTAAACTTATTGTCGAGCTGTACCAAAAGCTCATCTATTACCGCATTGAATAAAAATGGTGACAAAGGGTCGCCTTGCTTAACTCCTTTCTTTATCGAATAATCACCTATTACGTTGTTGTTACAAGCTATTGTAGTTGATGAGTTGTTGTAATTGTCCGATATAATATTGATGGTTTTCGGATCAATCTTCAATCTTCTAATAGCTCGAACGATGCTATGGTGAGAGATCATGTCGAAAGCTTTTGTAAGGTCAAGGCTTACAATTGATAATGGCTTGCTTTCTTTTCGATGGTGTTTGATAACGAACTCGACTGTTGCGAAGTTTGCAAAGCAACCGTCTGTAGAACGAAATCCTCTTTGATCGTTGCATAAGTTGAGGTTGTTTAATCTTTTTGCAATGATCTTATTAAAAATTCTAAGAAATATCGAAGAGATTGTTATTGGACGCCAGTTTTTGACTAGATGTAGATCTGTTTTTGTTTTCGGGATAAGAATCGTCTTGCTACTCTTAAGGCACTTTGGAATTGACTCAAAGTACAGCATGATGTTAAATAGTAGCAAGAGTCTCATTCTTGGTATACGTTTAATGTCAATGAGACTTATTCTATCTGGGCCTGGTGTGTTCACCTTTGTTGTCATAAGTGCGTTATCCAGGTCCTCAGCAGAAATTGGTTGACTTGCACAATATTCACTTACATATGGATCCGTAATAGGTTCTTGATCCAATGTAGATGTAGTGGAGAATAAGTTTTCATATGATGTTCTGATTTCTTCCACGTTTGGTGTTACCTGCTGCTCTGTGTGGTTATCAAGACCATCAAGTAACCTTCTAGCATACGCTGTTCGGTTCTTCTTGTATGCAGCTTGAGTCAACTTATATAACTTAGCTCTTCTCTTTCTGCTTGACATGTTCTTATCCGTATTACTGGACGTTCCCAAAGCTGATGATCTGCTTTGCTTATCAATATTTCTTTTGCTAGTGCGTTTTATAATAAGATCTGTCCAAACCTCAAATTCAGACATCAATTCGGATTTGGAGGATGTTAGGATGAGCTGTCTAAATTCAATATCCTTATCTTCCAGTCGTGAGGCTGGAATTTCAGATATGAATTGAAGTATTATATCATCCTGTGTAGTGTTAATTGTGATTTCATCCTCAACATGCTGCTGAAGCCTCTCTTCTACCTGATTTTGCAGTTGCTGTAATTCTGCTCTAAAACTAGCAACTTTCTGCCTATACTTAACATTCTTCCTCCGTGCCTTTATCGCATCTTTGGTTCTTTTCGATATGGACACGAGGTAATCTACCAGTTCTATGCCTTCATATGCTGCTTCAGCTCTAGCCAGTTCGTTCTCTTCGTCATCTGTCCATGCAACCCTATTGCTACCACCAGCTCTTACCTCCTCCTGTAACGCCGTGTTGTATGACGTTTTGTGCTTGAGAGACCAGTGGAGTCTCATACTTCTGTATGATTGGAATTCTTTCTTGCATTCTGGGCATGTTTTTTCTTCTTCCTCCGGAATGCTACGTTTGAGTTTACAATAACGACGCATGTGTGATTGCAAGCTGTCTCTGCTTGCGTATGTTCTACCACATTCGCATCGGAAAATTTCTCTTTGTGGTGAAGCCATAGTGGTAGCGTTCTCACTATGATTTACTAAAATGTATTCAATATTCACCACTACCTAGGACGCTGTAATTAGCGCCAAATGCTCTCTATCGCTTTAAATAAGCTACACAATGCTGTTACACCTACCGCACAATATGTTGTTAATGTTGTTTGAGTATTGTATTTGTATTTGTATGTACCAGCATAGGCTAGAAAGAGACAAATGGATGTTATTGATCAATTGTTGTCTCTACTCAAAATATGTACAGCTACTCAATACGTTGAAATCTAATTGCACTTGTTATATGTACTAGCACAAGAAAAAACAAATGCTATTGAGAAATAAACACCTGTTACACAACAACAACTAATGCACAACTGTATAATATGTGTAAATTTATAGTTATTGATTTTGTGTTCTTATTGTATTTGTATGTATTGTACTCGTATAATATTAGCAATTATGTTTAACTAATGTAAACACGTTTTGACTTGTTTTATTGTTTGTATTGTTGGTGTAAATTGATTTATTGATTTTTATATTGTTAACGTTCTAGAATGTACTCGCACACTTTAGCAAATTATGTTATATTACTACACAATATAGTCATAGTCATAGTTACTCCCGCCGTTTACCCGCGCTTACTTGAATTTCTTCACTTTGACATTCAGAGCACTGGGCAGAAATCACATTGTGTCAACACCCGTTAGGGCCATCACAATACTTTGTTTTATTTAGACAGTCGGATTCCCCAAGTCCGTGCCAGTTCTGAATTGATTGTTAATTGATAGCCGTTATTAATTTAATAGAAATTTTAAAAATTTTTATAAATTATTAGCAAGAAAGTGCCACAATTGGTTACGTAAACTTCTAATCCGGGGAACAGATAAATACAATTTTCTTAAAAATAAATTTAAAAAAATCATATTAAATCCTAATTTACCCAGAACAAGTACATAAACCATATTATTGTTTCCCAATCAAGCCCGACTATCTCAATCTTCAGAGCCAATCCTTATCCCGAAGTTACGGATCTAATTTGCCGACTTCCCTTACCTACATTATTCTATCGACTAGAGACTCTTCACCATGAAGACCAGCTGCGGATATCGGTACGGCCTGTTGAGAAGTTTGCGTGACCCTACCATAGATTTTCAAGGTCCGAGGAGAAAATATCGACACAGCAGTAAATGCCATGCTCTTCTAGTCCATCTACCATATCTCTCTTCGAAAGACTTCCATGGTAGTACGACTATAAAACAGAAAAGAAAACTCTTCCGATACCTCTCGACGGCTTCTCTATGGTTGTTTCTGTTACCAGAATGAGCATAAAAGCCCATATTTAATAACAAACGTATACTCAACAGGTTACGGAATATATTAACTTATACAATTTTCGGCTTTCGCCTTGAACTTAGGACCGACTAACTCGTGATCAACCACTGTTCACACGAAACCCTTCTCCACTTCAGTCCTCCAAGGTCTCATTCGATTATTTGCTACTACCACCAAGATCTGTGCCAATGGCGGCTCCATGCAGGCTTACGCCAAACACTTCTACGCACACCATTGTACCCTCCTACTCACTAAAGCTTCAAAATTTATTAATTTATAAAAATTAATAAATCATATGCTTTAGCGGTAATGTATAGGCATACAACTTGAGCGCCATCCATTTTAAGGGCTAGTTGCTTCGGCAGGTGAGTTGTTACACGCTCCTTAGCGGATTACGACTTCCATGTCCACCGTCCTGCTGTTTTAAGCAACCAACGCCTTTCATGGTATCAGCATGAGTTGTTAATTTGGGCGCCGTAACATTACGTTTGGTTCATCCCACAGCGCCAGTTCTGCTTACCAAAAGTGGCCCACTGGGCACAATATATTATAACCTAAACCTTCATTTCAAGAAAGGTTAGGTTCTTACCCATTTAAAGTTTGAGAATAGGTTAAGGTCGTTTCGGCCCTAATGCCTCTAATCATTCGCTTTACCAGATAAGATTATATTAAATAATATTTCATTGCACCAGCTATCCTGAGGGAAACTTCGGAGGGAACCAGCTACTAGATGGTTCGATTGGTCTTTCGCCCCTATACCCAATTCTGACAATCGATTTGCACGTCAGAACTGTTTCGGTCTTCCATCAGGGTTTCCCCTGACTTCGACCTGATCAGGTATAGTTCACCATCTTTCGGGTCACAACATATATACTCAAGGTACGCTCCAGTTAGAGGTATATATAATATAAATATTAATATACATAACTTAATGGAACGCCCCGGGATTGCATAAATATTTTATTAAAAAATAATAACTAATCCCAAATTTAAACAGTTAAGTTAATTTCGCCTTTAGGTTTTATATACCCAATGGCTTGCACACATGTTAGACTTCTTGGTCCGTGTTTCAAGACGGGTCCCGAAGGTATCCTAAATCTATCGCATTGTTAATCATATAAACGCATATAATATATAAGATAAGATTAAAAATCAAATCTTTATTATAACATAAAATATGTTAGCGTTATATATTTAAATCTGTCAATAATTTATCCGATACTGTATTTTAATTGAATTTTATTCCATTTAACCTTTAAAAAAAATTAAATAATGAATAAACTGATTCAAACAGATCTTATGATAAATTTTTATAATATTAACAGATTACAATGTCTTCATATGAAAAAATTGCACACCATTCATATACTAATTCTTACATTAGTATATTATTAATGATGAATTTTTCATATTTAGATATTTAGGTTCATCGGGCTTAACCTCTAAGCAGTTTCACGTACTATTTAACTCTCTATTCAGAGTTCTTTTCAACTTTCCCTCACGGTACTTGTTTGCTATCGGTCTCATGGTTATATATTTTAGTTTTAGATGGAGTTTACCACCCAATTAGTGCTGCACTATCAAGCAACACGACTCTTAGGAAATATCTTCTAGTAATCATTAACGTCACTACGGGCCTGGCACCCTCTATGGGTAAATGGCCTCGTTTAAGAAGGACTTGGACTGTTAATATGTCATACTAGATAATAGATATTCCATACACTGCATCTTATATTTGTTATAAAAACAAAATAACTCAGTGCTGAACTATTTTCTTTTCGCTCGCCGCTACTAAGAAAATCCTTGTTAGTTTCTTTTCCTTCCCTCATTAATATGCTTAAATTCAGGGAGTAATCTCATATGAGTTGAGGTTGTTAGATATTTTATATAAATAAAAAAAAAATTTCTTTAAATACAATTTTTCTTATTCAAATATTAAAATGCAATTTATTTTGATATTTTATAATTATTACCTAAAAAATAGAACCAAACCAAATTATCTTACTATCCATAGAAATTTAATACGTTTTATATTTATATTTATTTTTGTACTAAAAATATGGAATTCATTAATCTGATTTGGGAATCAAAATAATGCAATTCTAATAAAAAAATTGTACAAATTTTTTTTTCTTAAAAATTCAAAAATAATTTATTCATGTTATGGATAATATAAAAAATCCAGTAACACATTATGTGCATTATATAAAAATATATTTTATATATATGCAACAATTTATAATAATAAAAAATTATTATTATTAAGTCTTACAACCCTCAACCATATGTAGTCCATGCAGCACTTTTATAATAAAAGTACATAAAGCATGGACTGCAATATGCGTTCGAAATGTCGATGTTCATGTGTCCTGCAGTTCACACGATGACGCACAGTTTGCTGCGTTCTTCATCGACCCATGAGCCAAGTGATCCTCCGCTTAGAGTATTAATTTTTATTTTTTTATGTTAGGAAATTTTTTTTTTTTTTTTTTTATATATCATAAAAATATATAATATGATATATAAAAATTATAAGTACATTTTTTTATTGTGAGTGTCTAGTTTAATTTTAAAAAAAAAACCTTAATTTATCTAAATTATTAAAAAAGCAATGCCTGCTTCCTATTAATTTAAATAAATACAATATAAATGTACTCTTTTATATAAATAATGTTAGCTGAAATTTTCTTCTAATCAAAAACTGTGTGTGTGTGTGTGGATAGATATATGTGGTCCACAATATATAGTTCGTGCGGTTTTTTGATATAGAAATTTCAAACACTTTATTTATATAAACACACATTTTTTGTTACCTCTTTTTTTTTTTAAACTTGTTTTAAGAGAAAGTATGAATTGCTAACAATTTACATTTAGCGCATCATCCCAGAGATTTATTTTTCTGTGTGAAAATTTCACAATATACGAAACACCATTGATTTACGCAATGTATATGGGTTCACATTATATATATTGTGTTTTATTTTTTTTTTATGTAATTTTTGTTTTTAAAAGAATCACAATAATGATCCTTCCGCAGGTTCACCTACGGAAACCTTGTTACGACTTTTACTTCCTCTAAATAATCAAGTTCGGTCAACTTCTGCGAAACAACCGCAACACACGAGGCGTCACAGCGATCACGTCCGGAGACCTCACTAAATAATTCAATCGGTAGTAGCGACGGGCGATATGCACAAAGGGCAGGGACGTAATCAATGCGAGTTAATGACTCGCACTTACTAGGAATTCCAGGTTCATGTGAACAGTTTCAGTTCACAATCCCAAGCATGAACGTGATTCAGCGGTTTACCCGGACCTTTCGGTCTAGAAAATACACGTTGATACTTTCATTGTAGCGCGCGTGCAGCCCAGGACATCTAAGGGCATCACAGACCTGTTATTGCTCAATCTCATTATTGCTAGACGCAATTTGTCTATTTAAGAAGCTAGTGTCCGTATTAATGGAACAAACAAACAGGTACGACTCCACCCTACATAAACACATTCAAATACTCATTACATTTTATTGCAAATCATAATTGAAGGTTATGCAAGGTTTCAACATCATAATCCTGAAAGCATCTATTTAATATATATGAGTCTCGTTCGTTATCGGAATTAACCAGACAAATCACTCCACGAACTAAGAACGGCCATGCACCACCACCCATAGATTCGAGAAAGAGCTATCAATCTGTCTTACTCATTTATGTTCGGACCTGGTAAGTTTTCCCGTGTTGAGTCAAATTAAGCCGCAGGCTCCACTCCTTGTGGTGCCCTTCCGTCAATTCCTTTAAGTTTCAGCTTTGCAACCATACTTCCCCCGGAGCCCAAAAGCTTTGGTTTCCCGGGAAGCGACTGAGAGAGCCATACAAGTAGCTACACCCAATTGCTAGCTGGCATCGTTTATGGTTAGAACTAGGGCGGTATCTGATCGCCTTCGAACCTCTAACTTTCGTTCTTGATTAATGAAAACATCTTTGGCAAATGCTTTCGCTTAAGTTAGTCTTACGACGGTCCAAGAATTTCACCTCTCGCATCGTAATACTAATGCCCCCAACTGCTTCTATTAATCATTACCTCTTGATCTAAAAACCAATGAAAGTAGAACAGAGGTCTTATTCCATTATTCCATGCACAAAGTATTCAGGCAATTGGAGCCTGCTTTAAGCACTCTAATTTGTTCAAAGTAATTGTACCGGCCTACAAAAACACCCGAGTGTTCACCGATGAAGAGCACTGAAGCAGGTTTAAAAAGGAGTTATACATAAAAATTCCGAAGAATAATTATATATTAGAACTCCACCGGTAAGACGCTCGCATACAAAAGGTAACGTACAAACCAATATATTAGGAGTACTACCCGTATGGAGCACAAGTTCAACTACGAACGTTTTAACCGCAACAACTTTAATATACGCTATTGGAGCTGGAATTAACGCGGCTGCTGGCGCCAGACTTGCCCTCCAATAGGTCGTTGTTAAAGGATTTAAAGTGTACTCATTCCAATTACAGGGCCTCGGATATGAGTCCTGCATTGTTATTTTTCGTCACTACCTCCCCGTGCTGGGAGTGGGTAATTTACGCGCCTGCTGCCTTCCTTAGATGTGGTAGCCGTTTCTCAGGCTCCCTCTCCGGAATCGAACCCTGATTCTCCGTTACCCGTTGCAACCATGGTAGTCCAAGATACTACCATCAATAGTTGATAGGGCAGACATTTGAAAGATCTGTCGTCGGTACGAGACCATACGATCTGCAAATTATCTAGAGTTCAACCATGTTTACGATACCGTGAGGCATCGCTTGGTTTTAGCCTAATAAAAGCACAGGTTCCAAAGGTCCCTGTTTATATTGCATGTATTAGCTCTAGAATTACCACAGTTATCCAAGTAACTGTTAATGATCTAAGGAACCATAACTGATATAATGAGCCTTTTGCGGTTTCACTATAAATTCGTGTGTACTGCATGGCTTAGTCTTTGAGAGAAGTATATAACTACTGGCAGGATCAACCAGAATAATGTTATATTTTTTTAAAGTACTAGATGCTAAAAATAATGTAATATACTGTGCATCTAGCCTTTTTTTTTTTTCTAAAAATATATAGGATATGTATTGCTGCTAACGTTACAAACATAAAGAGTAACGCGCCGCATTACACCTATATTTTTTAGTATAATTTTATGCTAACGATATATATTTAAATAGTATCGCGCATTTAATTATATTTTATAATTATAAATATTTCCTTTTCTTTTATGAAGCATCTTATATGTGATCAATAAGGTTATAAACCTTATATGTTTTTCACATAGTAAGAGTTATTTATTAAATTGAATTTGCAATATTTTTTTATATAAAAAATTTATTTGGTCACATACGAATATTGCTTCATTTTAGATATATGTATCAAAATTTAAATGATACATACCTAATTAGGCATTATTCATGACCCAACCTTGTATAGTTTTACTTATACTTTTTCCGTTCATAAAAAATATCTTAGTTAGTTACAAAAGACCCCACTTGAATGAAGACTTTCATACTCTCGTTTGGTTCTTTAAAACCAACACCCATATATATGTTGTGGGGCAAGATCCGCTGTAAAAACTGAACAAAAAACGTTTTCAATGTAAGATATATGTATGTTTATATATTTAATATATAACGGAAACAATATAAAATACGAAGACGAAGACGAAAACGAAAACGAAAACGAAAACAAAAACGAAAACGAAAACGAAAACGAAAACGAAAACGAAAACGAAAACGAAAACGAAAACGAAAACGAAAACGAAAACGAAAACGAAAACGAAAACGAAAACGAAAACGAAAACGAAAACGAAAACGAAAACGAAAACGAAAACGAAAACGAAAACGAAAACGAAAACGAAAACGAAAACGAAAACGAAAACGAAAACGAAAACGAAAACGAAAACGAAAACGAAAACGAAAACGAAAACGAAAACGAAAACGAAAACGAAAACGAAAACGAAAACGAAAACGAAAACGAAAACGAAAACGAAAACGAAAACGAAAACGAAAACGAAAACGAAAACGAAAACGAAAACGAAAACGAAAACGAAAACGAAAACGAAAACGAAAACGAAAACGAAAACGAAAACGAAAACGAAAACGAAAACGAAAACGAAAACGAAAACGAAAACGAAAACGAAAACGAAAACGAAAAATCGAAAAAAATCTTTTGTGTTCAAAATATTTGACAATAAAAATAATATGGAAAAACTAAAACAATATTATGCATTTTCGGCTTATGCTGTTATGATACGGTATTAATTTCATGATTAATTTCGTTATTAAAAAGAGATAACAAGTATGCTTTACGGAAAAAGCAACTAGAAAGAAAGAGAGATATGACTAACACTTATTTCAGTATTAATACTGAAAATGTCAAAAAATAACTCTCCCAATTCTCCAAATTTCAATATCCTTCCATTAATCATGAAATTTGAACATATTAATATTGTTTTTGTGTTGCCATCATGTTTAGACATTTTTCATAGTTGAATATTGTATTTAAACGAGTGTGATGTGTCTAATTATTTATTTCTAATTTTTTTCAGTGAGTGCAAACAAAATGAATAGAATAGAAATAATATTCACGAACATTCATTTACTAAATTATATAATTGCCATTTACTTTAAACACAGATACCGGCAACACAACTTTAAGAAAATGTCAGCTGATTTTGATAGTTTATCGTCTCTGTTTCTCAAATCTGTTGTCTCCTCTTACAGCATTACAGATTTGTTATTGAAAACTTCGGGGGAGAGGATTAATTCGTCTCTTCTACATAATATTATTACTTATAAAAAAATTCTTAATTTCGATTTTTTGAATACATAAAGTTATTCTATGTAGTTACATACAACAACAAAAAAGTTGAAATTAAAATTTGTTTATTATTTGTTAAAGATTTTTTTAAAATAAAAACAAAAAGTCATATATCATTATTAACTTTTTGTGTTTATTTTAAAATTTAAAAAAAGCTTTATGATTTTCTTGGATGGAATGAGAAGAGGAAAAGAAGAGAAGAGAGAGACAAGACCTCTTTTTCTATTCCTCGTCCGCCTAAACATAACATCTCTCGAATCATCAAGCAAAGGATGAGCTTCAGTGGATCGCAGTATGGCAGCTGCTCTACCACTTACAACACCTTGCCCGTCACCAAAGTCGTTTACAATTGATTCTAGGCATCGTCATCATATTTTATAATGTTTATTCATATAAACTAGCATTTACATAAGTGCTTTATATACATCCCATGATAACTATGTTTAATGAAACATTGGCTTCAAAATTCATTTGTCGCTTATAACATAAAAATTACAAGCTTTTAAATGGTTTATTGCCATACAATACGATTGCCCCATTACTATTATTGCAGACCAGCACGGATACGACCTTAGAGGCGTTCAGGCATAATCCAGCGGACGTAGCATCATACCACTGTTCGCTCGAACAAGTATTGTGCCATTGGTCCGTACCTGCGGTTCCTCTCGTACTACGCAGGAATGCTGTCGCAACAACAATTGTCATCAGTAGGGTAAAACTAACCTGTCTCACGACGGTCTAAACCCAGCTCACATTCCCTTGCATGGGTGAACAATCCAACGCTTGGTGAATTTTGCTTCACAATGATAGGAAGAGCCGACATCGAAGGATCAAAATGCAACGTCGCTATGAACGCTTGGCTGCCACAAGTCAGTTATCCCTGTGGTAACTTTTCTGACACCTCTTGTTAAAAACTCTTTAAACCAAAAGGATCGATAGGCCAAGCTTTTGCTGTCTCTGTGTGTACTGAACACCGAGATCAAGTCAGCATTTGCCCTTTTGCTCTATGTGTGGTTTCTGTCCGCACTGAGCTGGCCTTGGGACACCTCCGTTATTATTTGAGAGATGTACCGCCCCAGTCAAACTCCCCACCCTGCAATGTCCTTGAATTGGATCATACCTGAGTCTAGGAGCTATACCAAATTCAATTACTTTTGAAAATGTATTAAAAAAAAATAAATTTCTTAATAATACATATCAATTTCATTAGAATTTGTTTGGTTTATATAACAAACTCTTGGTACTTTGAACAAAAAGCTTGCATCAAAACAAAAAAATACCATAAAATATATAAAATATATCCGTATAATGGCTATGTAAATGATACACGTTCCATTTTATCAAGTAAGTAAGGAAACAATAAGAGTAGTGGTATTTCATTGTTGATAAAAAGTTATAAAAACAATTATCTCCCACTTATGCTACACCTCTTATGTCTCCTTACACTGCCAGACTAGAGTCAAGCTCAACAGGGTCTTCTTTCCCCGCTAATTATTCCAAGCCCGTTCCCTTGGCTGTGGTTTCGCTAGATAGTAGATAGGGACAGTAGGAATCTCGTTAATCCATTCATGCGCGTCACTAATTAGATGACGAGGTATTTGGCTCCTTAAGAGAGTCATAGTTACTCCCGCCGTTTACCCGCGCTTACTTGAATTTCTTCACTTTGACATTCAGAGCACTGGGCAGAAATCACATTGTGTCAACACCCGTTAGGGCCATCACAATGCTTTGTTTTAATTAGACAGTCGGATTTTCCCAAGTCCGTGCCAGTTCTGAATTAATTGTTAATTGATAGCCGTTATTAATTTAATAGAAATTTTAAAAATTTCTATAAATTATTAGCAAGAAAGTTTCACAATTGGTTATGTTATGTTCCAGCATTCCTCCTAATACTTTTTCACATAATTTACATTATATTATTATAATTATTAATAATTACTCCAATAATACTCTTTCTCATAAATCATATCAATGTTATAAGTAAAATTCTAAGAATTATAACGTTAACTTTCACATCAATATCTTCCATGTAATATTTCTATCAATAATTTACTTCTTGCATAATTTCATTCTCACCAAATAAATTCTAAGAATTGCATTACTTCCCATGAGAACTTAGCACCTGTGAAGTCAGTACAGATTCCAAGAAACCCCCAATTGACTATTATTCATTAAGCTTTCACCTACTTGCTATAAATTGGCACACTCTGGTCAAACGGGTCGAAGTTGATTTTTAAAAGTTAAACAGTTCACTTTGTAACGTGTTATTCAATTATTCAAAATCAATAAAATCTAAGTTCGTGATTAAATAGTAAAATTGATTTAAATGAAAATTTGAATAAAAAAAATCTAAGTTGTGATTAAATAGTTAAATTAATTTGAATTAAATAATTTAAGTTTTGTTATTAAACAGTTAAATTAATGGAAATTTGAACAGTTAAATTCAGTTAAATAGAAATTTGAATCATATAATTAAATTTTTGATTTGGTGACTAAATAAAAGATTTAATTAAATTAAATAGAAATAATAAAATTTCCCTTTATTGTAAAAGATCATAATTATTTTATTTAAATAAAATAAGTTTGTAAACAAAACTAAATCATAGTTAAATAAATAATAATAATTAAAGTTTTACAAAAAAAGGTGTTTTATTTGTAACGGGGCCATAACAAAAATTTGTGTGTCAGAAGTGAAATACTGTTAAAAGTGAAAAATCGGTCAAGCCGCTTTACTTTTACAGCGGAAAGCCTAAAAACAATTTTTACAAATAAAACAAACTTATATGTCTACTCCAGAGGAATTTTCAGACGACGAAGGGCAAACAACGGATTTTATTGATTACATTCGGCAACAGTATCAAGGAAAAGAAGATAAAATCGGCCCAATTTTACAAAATCTCATCAATCAACGAATTGAAGAACAACAACTTCCAAATCAAGATCACCAACAAGAATCATCTTTAAATCAATCTACAAATCAACAAAATTAAATTTAATCTTCATCATGAATTTTTTAATTCTTCGTTTAGTTCTGTAAGTACTACAATTCAATTTAATCTTAATTTATCAAAAATTTCATAAGAAAAAAAAAAAAAAAAAAAAAAACACATATTCACATTTTAACATGAATCATCCTGTACTTCCCGACGACGGTGGGGACAATGTACCCTTACCTATCGAACTTAATTTAAATACCCTCTTTAAATTTATAAAACCCTTCGATGGAGATCGCGAAAAATTAGTAGCTTACTTAAATAATACTGACTCTGCATTTGAACTAGCTTCTGAAGATCAAAAGCCTGTTCTTTTGGCCTACGCAAAGGCTCAGCTTACTGGTAAAGCAGAAACAGCTTGTGCAAATCATATTTTTACAACATGGGAAGATTTGAAAACCTATCTAAAGGGGATGTATGCAGATAAAAAACATTATGGCCATTTACTAATGGATCTACAAAATTGTAAACAACTCCCAAATGAAACCGTTTCACAATATATGCTTCGTATAGAAACAGCCTTGAAACGAGTATTAACTGTTACTAGCCAAAATAACCCAAATCCAGAAGAGTTAGTAGGTCGATTAGCAGCCCTCAATGACCTCGCTCTATATACATTCATTCTAAACATTAAACCAGAAATAAGTCAAATGTTGCGTTCTCGTGAAATAAAAACCCTAAATGAAGCATGTAATATAGCATTAGAAGAAGAAAAGGTTCAATTATTGCTTCGTGCACAAATTCAGAAAAGGCCTACATGTAGTTTCTGTAAGAAAACAGGTCACGTCTCTCAAAATTGCTACAAAAAAACTAACAATAAAACAATTCTCCAGGCTAATGGAAGTCAAAATTCCTGTAGATACTGCAAGCATTTAGGACATACAATAGAAGAATGTCGAAAAAGAGCCTATAAAAATCAGAGTCAAAACCAAAGTCAACAATCTCAAAATTTTAAAAGAGTCGAAAATTCAAACAAAAATAAATCTGAACAGGGAAACGTACAGAATCTCGAGGGGAACGCAGCAACGCCTCGAGAATTGGGAAAATTTGCTGCACTAACTATGAATTAATTCTTAATAATGAAAATACTATATATCTAAAAGTTAATTGTGAAAATTCGAAATCTAGATGTCTCAAATTTCTCATAGATAGTGGTGCAAATATCTCACTCGTAAAATCAAAATCTCTTAAGTCCAATACAAAATATTATGACAACGAAATTCTAAATCTTAAAGGCATCGATAAAAACGATAACCCTCTTAAAACAATAGGATTCACGTATTTAAATTTAAAATCCAATAATTTCGATGTAGTAGGAAAATTCCATATCATAGCATCAACTTCCAATATACCTCATGATGGAATCCTGGGTAATGACTTCTTGCAAAAATACAAAGCAAATCTCAATTATGAACAAAATGTTCTCGTTATAATTAAAAATGAAAAATCATATCAAATTCCATTTTATAAGTGTTCTGCTAGCACTTCCAATCAATTCATTCTAGATGCTCGAAGCGAGACACTAATTGAAGTCAATGTAGAAAACCCTAATATACTTGAAGGACTTTTGCTTGAAATAACAATCCTTGATGGTGTCTATCTAAGTAGAGCTATCACAAAAGTAAACCAAAATCAAAAAGCTTTCGCAACAGTTCTTAATACACTCGAAAAACGAGTTCTTATAAATAATCCAACGGTTAAATTAGAACCAATTCCTAAAGACATGTATGTATTCAGTACAGACTCAAATTATAAAACAAATCGTATCAATCTTTTAAAATCTCAAATTCGTTGCGATCACTTAAACAATGAGGAAAAACAAAGTCTCATGAGCCTATGCACAGAATTTAATCATTTATTTTTCCTAGAAGGAGATGTCTTAACCTCAACAAACGTATTAAAACACAAAATTCATACAAATGACTCTCCTCCAATTACTAATAAGACTTATAGGTACCCGCAAATTCATAAAGAGGAAGTTAATAGACAAGTCAATGAAATGCTCAAACAAGAAATCATTAGACCGCCTTCCTCTCCTTGGTCATCACCATTATGGGTTGTACCAAAAAAATCAGACGCCTCAGGTAAAAAGAAGTGGCGAATTGTTATTGACTATAGGGGCCTCAATCAAGTCTCTTCAGGAGATAGTTATCCTCTTCCGAATATAACCGAAATATTGGACCAACTTGGTCATAGCGTATATTTTACAACCCTCGACTTAGCCTCAGGGTTTCACCAAATTGAAATGGAAGAAAGTGATAAATGTAAAACAGCATTTTCTACGCCAACTGGTCACTACGAATATAACCGTATGCCATTCGGACTTAAAAACGCGCCCGCGACATTTCAAAGAGTAATGAACACAGTCCTTTCAGGGCTAAATGGAACATCCTGTTACGTCTATTTAGATGATGTAGTTGTTTATGCCTCAAGTCTTCAAGACCACGAACAAAAATTACGCGATATCTTTAAAAGGTTTGAATTTAATAACCTCAAACTCCAACCAGATAGGTGTGAATTCCTACGTAAAGAAGTAGCTTACCTTGGTCACATAATATCTAAAGATGGAGTAAAACCAAACCCTGATAAGGTCAAGGCGATAGAAAACTTCCCACGACCTCAATCAGTCAAAGATATTAGAGCTTTTTTGGGTTTAGTTGGTTATTATAGAAGGTTCATTGAGAATTTCAGTACTTTGGCTAGGCCATTAAATTGTCTATTAAAGAAAGATTGCCAATTTAAGTGGACATTTCAACAGGAAGAATCGTTCAATACTCTTCGCGAGAAATTAGTAAAGGAACCAATCCTTCAATACCCAGATTTCAAACGTGAATTTATTCTCACCACGGATGCTTCAAACTTTGCTATCGGAGCTATTCTTTCACAAGGAGAAATTGGCAAGGATCTTCCTATAGCGTACGCTTCTCGTACGTTGAATCACGCAGAAACAAATTACAGTACAACTGAGCGTGAGCTCTTGGCAATTGTGTGGGCCGTACAACATTTTCGTCCGTATATCTATGGCAGAAAATTTAAAATAGTGACTGATCATCGTCCGTTAGTCTGGTTATTTAACTGCAAGGACCCTGGATCTAGACTTGTACGATGGCGTCTGAAACTCGAGGAATATGAATACGAAATAGTTTACAAACAAGGAAAAATAAACTCAAATGCAGATTGTTTGTCAAGAATTTCTAACACTAATATAAACATTGCCGTCACAAGCAATGAAGACACTTACGACGATTATATAAAATTCTTTTATTGTTCTCTATCTCCTAAAATACATGAATATTCTGAATCTGATGCCATTCTAACAGAGGCCAATGATAACATAGCTTACATAACTAGCGCAGATCTGGACGATAACAATAAATATTGCGAAGAATTATTAACCTTATCACATAATACAGAACAATTGAAAGCACATCCTCATGAAATATATTCAAATTTCAAATCAAGTAATATTAAAAACAAAAATTTTATTTTTCACTGCTTTATCAAAAGAAACAGTTGGGAAAAAGCATCGTATCAAGATTTTTTCTGTACCATACGAAACTTAAAGAAAAAACTTCTCGAAGATAATATTCAATCAATTGCTTTTCCAAACTTCGAAGATCCTATAAATCAATTAAAATTCAACAAAGTAAAAGACATCATATTATTTATTTTTAGAAATACAAAAATTAAAATAAACAAATTTTTAAAAACAAAATAATAACTCCACCAAAACACCAAATTCCAATAATATTAAAGGAAAATCATGATAACCCTCAATCTGGACACTCTGGGTTCCATAAAACATATAACAGAATCAAGTCCAAATACAAATGGCAAAACATGAAATCTGACATCAAAAGATACGTAAAAGCTTGTGAATCTTGCCAAAAAAATAAAACAATGCGTAAAACAATCAAAGCTCCTATGGAAATCACCTCAACAGCTTCTCAAGCATTTGAAAAATTATGTATTGACATTGTAGGTCCCTTACCTATAACAGAAGAAGGTAATCGATTCATAGTAACATTACAAGATGACCTCACAAAATTCTCTCAAGCTTATGCAGTTGAACGACATGACGCTGAAACTATCGCAAATAAATTACTTTATTTTATAAGTCACATGGGAATTCCGAAAACAATTTTATCAGATCAAGGTCCAGATTTCATGTCCGAAATCATAACAAAATTCACGAAACTATTTCATATACGTAAATTAACTTCAACAGCATATCATCCACAAACAAACGGAGCACTCGAAAGGTCTCATTCCACTTTGAAAGATTACTTAAAACACTATATCAATTCAGCCCAGAACGACTGGGATAAATGGTTACCTATGGCCGTTTTCTCATATAATACATCAGTTCACACCACCACTAAATTTACACCTTACGAATTAGTTTTTGGAACAAAACCAACACTTCCAAGTTCTTTAACTCAAACACCCGAGTTTAACTATACTTACGATAATTACATCGATCAGTTAAAATACAGATTCAATAAATCACTTGAAATTGCCAAAGAAAATATCCAAAAATCTAAAGAAAACTCAAAAAGAAGATACGACAATAAAATAATTAACCCAGATTACAAAGAAGGGGACAAGGTATATTTACAAAATACTTCATCAAAACTAAATAAGAAATTATCTCCGAATTACAACGGTCCCTACGAAATAATCAAAGTACACAATAATCAAAACGTAACTTTAAAAATTAAGAACAAAAAAGTACGAGTTCACAAAAACAGAATTAAACCCTCGATATCCCTCTTTTCAGATCCATTGGGTCAGTCCAACCCTTCGACTTCAAATTAACTAAGGTTGAGAATGGAAGCGGTATTTTTTATGATAACATTGGACAAGTAAAGCTGTACTCCGCAAAGTGGAAGTTGCTAACTTACGTAAATATAACAACCTTTTCAGAAAAATTTAATTTAATAAAATCAACTTATGATAAATCCGAAAATCTTTGTAAAAATAGAATGGAGGATCACATAGCTTTTTATTGTACTCAATCTTTAAACTTTATAAAAGCCCAATTACCAAATTAATACATAAAATCTCAATCCATCAAAGATATTATAGGACACACAAGACAAAAACGTGGTTGGTTTAATGCAGTAGGAACTCTTTTTAAAACCGTTTTCGGAACAATGAATGCTGATGATGCAGAATATTATGATAAAATAATACAACAAGTAAAGGATGATGACTCTCACATGCTAAATGTCATGAAGGATCAAACACAAGTTGTGAGATCAACCATAGCAAATTTTAACGAAACCATTAATACCTTTAAATTAAACGAGGAGATTTTCAATGAAAATATAAGAAAATTCAATTCTTATAATAAACAAGTCACAAATAGAAATAATACAATAATTTCCTCAGATTTAGTACAGCAACACATTTCCCTTTTAACATATTTAACAAATCAATTAAATGAAGAACTAGACAGTCTAATAAATGCAATTCTCTTTGCGAAACAAAGCATTCTTCATCCTTTCATAATAACCCCAATTCAGCTAATAACAGAATTAAAATTCAATTCCCGTTTAACTAAAGGACTAGAATTTCCAATACCATGTAATGTTGAAAACGCACATATATTTATAGATATATCAGATTTGCAAGTTACTTCATTAATGGGAAATTAGTATTTATTATCAACATTCCTTTAACTCAAGAAAATGAATTTAATTTCTATGAAATTCTTCCTCTTCCCATACCACACTCAAACAGTAATAGTTATGCATATATACAACCAAGCTTCAAATATGTAGCACTATCTACAACTCGTTTAAGATACTCATATGTCGAAAAACTAGAAAAATGTAAATTACTATCGCAAAATAGATTCTTATGTGAAATAAGTGTAATCTATTCTACAAGTAATAAAATGGATTGCGAAATTACACTATTGACTTCACATCCTAAAACTTTACCTGAAAATTGCAATACAAAATTAATGGCAGGAGACATTGAAATCATACATAAATTAAAATCAAATAGATGGATAATTGTCACAACAAATCGCAAACCAATCACCATACTTTGTAATAAAATTATTGATGAAGAAATTTCTGGAACACTAGTCCTTGAATTAAATGATACTTGTGAAGCCTATTTTGGATCTTCCAGGCTTGTTCCTAAACATATTATTCAAACAAAATTACAAATAATAATACCTAAGGTTAATATTACTGAAGATGATTGCTGTAAACGAGAAAAACTTAACATTTCACATGAATACATGTCACTTTCTCCAATAACACTAACAAACATTAACCTAGACGGTTTAAAAGTCGTCTCTCACACTTTAGACAGAATGAATGATGAACTGCAACAAGCAGCAAATCATCCGAAGTTAATAAGATACCCATCAATTTTTTCAATAACAATCTATTCAATTTTAGGTTTAATTACACTTTATATTATACACAAATTATTTAAATTCTGCAAACCTCATTTAAATCATGGTACGGATAATTGTTTAGTCAAAGTGTTCAATAACTATAATCCTTCAACTGATCATAGAGTTGACCATATTGTAGAATATCAAAATCAAGTTCCTGAAACAGTCCTAGGTCACCCAACGCCAAGGCGTCCAATTAGACGCACAGCATCACAGCTGAGTTTTAATCTTCAAAATTGATTTCCTTCAGTAATCAATTTTCTTCTTAGGGGGAAGGTGTTATGTTCCAGCATTCCTCCTAATACTTTTTCACATAATTTACATTATATTATTATAATTATTGTTATGTTCCAGCATTCCTCCTAATACTTTTTCACATAATTTACATTATATTATTATAATTATTAATAATTACTCCAATAATACTCTTTCTCATAAATCATATCAATGTTATAAGTAAAATTCTAAGAATTATAACGTTAACTTTCACATCAATATCTTCCATGTAATATTTCTATCAATAATTTACTTCTTGCATAATTTCATTCTCACCAAATAAATTCTAAGAATTGCATTACTTCCCATGAGAACTTAGCACCTGTGAAGTCAGTACAGATTCCAAGAAACCCCCAATTGACTATTATTCATTAAGCTTTCACCTACTTGCTATAAATTGGCACACTCTGGTCAAACGGGTCGAAGTTGATTTTTAAAAGTTAAACAGTTCACTTTGTAACGTGTTATTCAATTATTCAAAATCAATAAAATCTAAGTTCGTGATTAAATAGTAAAATTGATTTAAATGAAAATTTGAATAAAAAAAATCTAAGTTGTGATTAAATAGTTAAATTAATTTGAATTAAATAATTTAAGTTTTGTTATTAAACAGTTAAATTAATGGAAATTTGAACAGTTAAATTCAGTTAAATAGAAATTTGAATCATATAATTAAATTTTTGATTTGGTGACTAAATAAATGATTTAATTAAATTAAATAGAAATAATAAAATTTCCCTTTATTGTAAAAAATCATAATTATTTTATTTAAATAAAATAAGTTTGTAAACAAAACTAAATCATAGTTAAATAAATAATAATAATTAAAGTTTTACAAAAAAAGGTGTTTTATTTGTAACGGGGCCATAACAGTTACGTGAACTTCTAATCCGGGATTTCTTAAAAATAAATTTAAAAAAATCATATTATATCCTAATTTACCCAGAACAAGTACATAAACCATATTATTGTTTCCCAATCAAGCCCGACTATCTCAATCTTCAGAGCCAATCCTTATCCCGAAGTTACGGATCTAATTTGCCGACTTCCCATACCTACATTATTCTATCGACTAGAGACTCTTCACCTTGGAGACCAGCTGCGGATATCGGTACGGCCTGTTGAGAAGTTTGCGTGACCCTACCATAGATTTTCAAGGTCCGAGGAGAAAATATCGACACAGCAGTAAATGCCATGCTCTTCTAGTCCATCTACCATATCTCTCTTCGAAAGACTTCCATGGTAGTACGACTATAAAACAGAAAAGAAAACTCTTCCGATACCTCTCGACGGCTTCTCTATGGTTGTTTCTGTTACCAGGATGAGCATAAAAGCCCATATTTAATAACAAACATATACTCAACAGGTTACGGAATTGGAACCGTATTCCCTTTCGTTCAAAATATTAAATAAGTATATAAAAATTTATATTATATTATATTAATTTATACAATTTTCGGCTTTCGCCTTGAACTTAGGACCGACTAACTCGTGATCAGCCACTGCTTACACGAAACCCTTCTCCACTTCAGTCCTCCAAGATCTCATTCGATTATTTGCTACTACCACCAAGATCTGTGCCAATGGCGGCTCCATGTAGAGGCTTACGCCAAACACTTCTACGCACACCATTGTACCCTCCTACTCACTAAAGCTTCAAAATTTATTAATTTATAAAAATTAATAAATCATATGCTTTAGCGGTAATGTATAGGCATACAACTTGAGCGCCATCCATTTTAACGGCTAGTTGCTTCGGCAGGTGAGTTTTTACACACTCCTTAGCGGATTACGACTTCCATGTCCACCGTCCTGCTGTTTTAAGCAACCAACGCCTTTCATGGTATCAGCATGAGTTGTTAATTTGGGCGCCGTAACATTACGTTTGGTTCATCCCACAGCGCCAGTTCTGCTTACCAAAAGTGGCCCACTGGGCACAATATATCATAACCTGAACCTTCATTTCAAGAAAGGTTAGGTTCTTACCCATTTAAAGTTTGAGAATAGGTTAAGGTCGTTTCGGCCCTAATGCCTCTAATCATTCGCTTTACCAGATAAGATTATATTAAATAATATTTCATTGCACCAGCTATCCTGAGGGAAACTTCGGAGGGAACCAGCTACTAGATGGTTCGATTGGTCTTTCGCCCCTATACCCAATTCTGACAATCGATTTGCACGTCAGAACTGTTTCGGTCTTCCATCAGGGTTTCCCCTGACTTCGACCTGATCAGGTATAGTTCACCATCTTTCGGGTCACAACATATATACTCAAGGTACGCTCCAGTTAGAGGTATATATAATATAAATATTAATATACATAACTTAATGGAACGCCCCGGGATTGCATAAATATTTCATAAAAAATATTAACTAATCCCAAATTTAAACAGTTAAGTTAATTTCGCCTTTAGGTTTTATATACCCAATGGCTTGCACACATGTTAGACTTCTTGGTCCGTGTTTCAAGACGGGTCCCGAAGGTATCCTAAATCTATCGCATTGTTAATCATATAAACGCATATAATATATAAGATAAGATTAAAAATCAAATCTTTATTATAACATAAAATATGTTAGCGTTATATATTTAAATCTGTCAATAATTTATCCGATACTGTATTTTAATTGAATTTTATTCCATTTAACCTTTAAAAAAAATTAAATAATGAATAAACTGATTCAAACAGATCTTATGATAAATTTTTATAATATTAACAGATTACAATGTCTTCATATGAAAAAATTGCACACCATTCATATACTAATTTTTACATTAGTATATTATTAATGATGAATTTTTCATATTTAGATATTTAGGTTCATCGGGCTTAACCTCTAAGCAGTTTCACGTACTATTTAACTCTCTATTCAGAGTTCTTTTCAACTTTCCCTCACGGTACTTGTTTGCTATCGGTGTCACCCAATTAGTGCTGTACTATCAAGCAACACGACTCTTAGGAAATATCTTCTAGTAATCATTAACGTCACTACGGGCCTGGCACCCTCTATGGGTAAATGGCCTCGTTTAAGAAGGACTTGGACTGTTAATATGTCATACTAGATAATAGATATTCCATACACTGCATCTTATATTTGTTATAAAAACAAAATAACTCAGTGCAGAACTATTTTATTTTCGCTCGCCGCTACTAAGAAAATCCTTGTTAGTTTCTTTTCCTTCCCTCATTAATATGCTTAAATTCAGGGAGTAATCTCATATGAGTTGAAGTTGTTAGATATTTTATATAAATAAAAAAAAAAATTTCTTTAAATACAATTTTTCTTATTCAAATATTAAAATGCAATTTATTTTGATATTTTATAATTATTACCTAAAAAATAGAACCAAACCAAATTATCTTACTATCCATAGAAATTTGATACGTTTTATATTCATATTTATTTTTGTACTAAAAATATGAAATTCATTAATCTGATTTGGGAATCAAAATAATGCAATTCTAATAAAAAAATTGTACAAATTTTTTTTTCTTAAAAATTCAAAAATAATTTATTCATATTATGGATAATATAAAAAATCCAGTAACACATTATGTGCATTATATAAAAATATATTTTATATATATGCAACAATTTATAATAATAAAAAATTATTATTATTAAGTCTTACAACCCTCAACCATATGTAGTCCATGCAGCACTTTTATAATAAAAGTACATAAAGCATGGACTGCAATATACGTTCGAAATGTCGATGTTCATGTGTCCTGCAGTTCACACGATGACGCACAGTTTGCTGCGTTCTTCATCGACCCATGAGCCAAGTGATCCTCCGCTTAGAGTATTAATTTTTATTTTTTTATGTTAGCAAATTTTTTTTTTTTTTTTTTTTTATATATCATAAAAATATATAATATGATATATAAAAATTATAAGTACATTTTTTTATTGTGAGTGTCTAGTTTAATTTAAAAAAAAAAACCTTAATTTATCTAAATTATTAAAAAAGCAATGCCTGCTTCCTATTAATTTAAATAAATACAATATAAATGTACTCTTTTATATAAATAATGTTAGCTGAAATTTTCTAATCAAAAACTGTGTGTGTGTGGATAGATATAGGTGGTCCACAATATATAGTTCGTGCGGTTTTTTGATATAGAAATTTCAAACACTTTATTTATATAAACACACATTTTTTGTTACCTCTTTTTCTTTTTTTTTAAACTTGTTTTAAGAGAAAGTATGAATTGCTAACAATTTACATTTAGCGCGTCATCCCAGAGATTTATTTTTCTGTGTGAAAATTTCACAATATACGAAACACCATTGATTTACCTCACTAAATAATTCAATCGGTAGTAGCGACGGGCGATATGCACAAAGGGCAGGGACGTAATCAATGCGAGTTAATGACTCGCACTTACTAGGAATTCCAGGTTCATGTGAACAGTTTCAGTTCACAATCCCAAGCATGAAAGTGATTCAGCGGTTTACCCGGACCTTTCGGTCTAGGAAATACACGTTGATACTTTCATTGTAGCGCGCGTGCAGCCCAGGACATCTAAGGGCAACACAGACCTGTTATTGCTCAATCTCATTATTGCTAGACGCAATTTGTCTATTTAAGAAGCTAGTGTCCGTATTAATGGGACAAACAAACAGGTACGACTCCACCCTACATAAACACATTCAAATACTCATTACATTTTATTGCAAATCATAATTGAAGGTTATGCAAGGTTTCAACATCATAATCCTGAAAGCATCTATTTAATATATATGAGTCTCGTTCGTTATCGGAATTAACCAGACAAATCACTCCACGAACTAAGAACGGCCATGCACCACCACCCATAGATTCGAGAAAGAGCTATCAATCTGTCTTACTCATTTATGTTCGGACCTGGTAAGTTTTCCCGTGTTGAGTCAAATTAAGCCGCAGGCTCCACTCCTTGTGGTGCCCTTCCGTCAATTCCTTTAAGTTTCAGCTTTGCAACCATACTTCCCCCGGAGCCCAAAAGCTTTGGTTTCCCGGGAAGCGACTGAGAGAGCCATACAACTAGCTACACCCAATTGCTAGCTGGCATCGTTTATGGTTAGAACTAGGGCGGTATCTGATCGCCTTCGGACCTCTAACTTTCGTTCTTGATTAATGAAAACATCTTTGGCAAATGCTTTCGCTTAAGTTAGTCTTACGACGGTCCAAGAATTTCACCTCTCGCGTCGTAATACTAATGCCCCCAACTGCTTCTATTAATCATTACCTCTTGATCTAAAAACCAATGAAAGTAGAACAGAGGTCTTATTCCATTATTCCATGCACAAAGTATTCAGGCAATTGGAGCCTGCTTTAAGCTCTCTAATTTGTTCAAAGTAATTGTACCGGCCTACAACAACCCTCGGTGAAGAGCAATGAAGCAGGTTTAAAAAGGAGTTATACATAAAAATTCCGAGAATAATTATATATTAGAACTCCACCGGTAAGACGCTCGCATACAAAAGGTAACGTACAAACCAATATATTAGGAGTACCACACGTATGGAGCACAAGTTCAACTACGAACGTTTTAACCGCAACAACTTTAATATACGCTATTGGAGCTGGAATTATCGCGGCTGCTGGCACCAGACTTGCCCTCCAATAGGTCCTTGTTAAAGGATTTAAAGTTTACTCATTCCAATTACAGGGCCTCGGATATGAGTCCTGAATTGTTATTTTTCGTCACTACCTCCCCGTGCTGGGAGTGGGTAATTTACGCGCCTGCTGCCTTCCTTAGATGTGGAAGCCGTTTCTGAGGCTCCCTCTCCGGAATCGAACCCTGATTCCCCGTTACCCGTTGCAACCATGGTAGTCCAAGATACTACCATCAATACTTGATAGGGCAGACATTTGAAAGATCTATCGTCGGTACGAGACCGTACGATCTGCAAATTATCTAGATTTCAACCATGTTTACGATACCGTGAGGCATCGCTTGGTTTTAGCCTAATAAAAGCACAGGTTCCAAAGGTCCCTGTTTATATTGCATGTATTAGCTCTAGAATTACCACAGTTATCCAAGTAACTGTTAATGATCTAAGGAACCATAACTGATATAATGAGCCTTTTGCGGTTTCACTATAAATTCGTGTGTACTTAGACATGCATGGCTTAATCTTTGAGACAAGCATATAACTACTGGCAGGATCAACCAGAATAATGTTATATTTTTTTAAAGTACTAGATGCTAACAATAATGTAATATACTGTGCATCTAGCCTTTTTTTTTTTTTTTCTAAAAATATATAGGATATGTATTGCTGCTAACGTTTCAAACATAAAGAGTAACGCGCCGCATTACACCTATATTTTTTAGTATAATTTTATGCTAACGATATATATTTAAATAGTATCGCGCATTTAATTATATTTTATAATTATAAATATTTCCTTTTCTTTTATGAAGCATCTTATATGTGATAAATAAGGTTATAAACCTTATATGTTTTTCACATAGTAAGAGTTATTTATTAAATTGAATTTGCAATATTTTTTTTTATATAAAAAATTTATTTGGTCACGTACGAATATTGCTTCATTTTAGATATATGTATCAAAATTTAAATGATACATACCTAATTAGGCATTATTCATGACCCAACCTTGTATAGTTTTACTTATACTTTTTCCGTTCATAGGTCGTTGTTGAAGCTGTTCTGCTTCGATTTTCGATATTTCTTTTATTGGTGCTTTTTATAATACGATTTGACCAAACTTCAAATTCTGCCAGCAAATTGGATTTTGAGGATGTTAGGACGAGCTGTCTAAATTCAATATCTTCGTCTTCCAGTTTTGAGGCTGGAATTTCGGATATGAATTGAAGTAATCTTTCGTCCTGTGTTGTGTTTATTGCAATATCATCCTCACCATGAAGCTGAAGCTGTTCTTCTACCTGATATTGCTGTTGCTGCATTTCTTCTCTATAGCTAGCAACTTTCTGCCTGTACTTTGCATTCTTTCTACGTGCCTTTATCGCATCTTTGGTTCTGTTAGATATGGACACGAGAAAATCGACCAGTTCTATGCCTTCGTACGTTGCTTCAGCCCTTGCCAGTTCGTTTTCCTCGTCTTCTGTCCATGCAACCCTGTTGCTAGCACTAGCTCTAACCTCTTCCTGTAGTGCACTATTATACGATGCTTTGTGTTTGAGAGACAAGTGGAGTCTCATGCTTCTGTAAGATTTGAATTCTTTCTTGCATTCCGGGCATGTTTTTTCTTCTTCTTCCGGAATGGCTCGTTGAAGTTTGCAATATCGACGCTTGTGAGACAGCAAGCTATCCCTGCTTGCATAGGTGTTACCACATTCACAGCGGCATACTTCTCTGAGTGGTGAGGACATAGTGGTAGCGTTCTCACTATGCCTATATTAGCTTAAATTTTCGACTCACCACAACCTGGGACACAAATAAGTGCCAAATGCTCTCTATCGCTTATAAAATACAACAAAAATACTGGTACACCTACTGCACAATACGGTGGTAAGCTGATTTGTGTATTGTAATTGTTGTTATATATACCAGTATATGAGAAAACGAGACAAACTGATGTTGTTGTTATGTCGAATTGAAGACTCGTTATCTCTATCCAGCCTATGTACAACTACTACGCAATACGTTGAAGTCTGTGTGAACCAGATTGGAGTATTGTAGTTGTTGCTATATGTACTGTTGTTGTTATATGTACCCTCGTGAGAGAGAACGAGACAAACGGATTTAATTGAGCAACTGTGAACTCGTTATCTCGATCACACTTATGCACAGCTACAATACGTTTAAATCTGATGTTTTTCTTGTGCTTTTTGTTATATAAAACCGACACCCGTTATATAACAAAACTGTGTACAGCTACGTCACACTATGTGTAATTTGATTTATATGATGTTGTTGTTATATGTACACGCACAATGTGTGTGACTTATGTATTGTTTTTGTTGTATAATGTATTTGCACATAGAAAAAACGAATTTTTCGAAATTACTGAAAACTCGTTAAAAATTAACACAATATTTAATCGCCAAATTAAAGTACTTAATTTTCCGATTAATTTGATGTATAATTTAAAGCGATACGTCGAATATTTCCCGTGTAAAAGAATATTTTTGCAGAGCAACAGGAAACACGTGTGCTCACTTCGACGTCACTTAAGAGAGTCATAGTTACTCCCGCCGTTTACCCGCGCTTACTTGAATTTCTTCACTTTGACATTCAGAGCACTGGGCAGAAATCACATTGTGTCAACACCCGTTAGGGCCATCACAATGCTTTGTTTTAATTAGACAGTCGGATTCCCCAAGTCCGTGCCAGTTCTGAATTGATTGTTAATTGATAGCCGTTATTAATTTAATAGAAATTTTAAAAATTTCTATAAATTATTAGCAAGAAAGTTCCACAATTGGTTACGTAAACTTCTAATCCGGGGAACAGATAAATACAATTTTCTTTAAAATAAATTTAAAAAAATCATATTATATCCTAATTTACCCAGAACAAGTACATAAACCATATTATTGTTTCCCAATCAAGCCCGACTATCTCAATCTTCAGAGCCAATCCTTATCCCGAAGTTACGGATCTAATTTGCCGACTTCCCTTACCTACATTATTCTATCGACTAGAGACTCTTCACCTTGGAGACCAGCTGCGGATATCGGTACGGCCTGTTGAGAAGTTTGCGTGACCCTACCATAGATTTTCAAGGTCCGAGGAGAAAATATCGACACAGCAGTAAATGCCATGCTCTTCTAGCCAATCTACCATATCTCTCTTCGAAAGACTTCCATGGTAGTATGACTATAAAACAGAAAAGAAAACTCTTCCGATACCTCTCGACGGCTTCTCTATGGTTGTTTCTGTTACCAGGATGAGCATAAAAGCCTATATTTAATAACAAACGCATACTCAACAGGTTACGGAATTGGAACCGTATTCCCTTTCGTTCAAAATATTAAATAAGTAGGACCGACTAACTCGTGATCAACCACTGCTCACACGAAACCCTTCTCCACTTCAGTCCTCCAACGTCTCATTCGATTATTTGCTACTACCACCAAGATCTGTGCCAATGGCGGCTCCATGCAGGCTTACGCCAAACACTTCTACGCACACCATTGTACCCTCCTACTCACTAAAGCTTCAAAATTTATTAATTTATAAAAATTAATAAATCATATGCTTTAGCGGTAATGTACAGGCATACAACTTGAGCGCCATCCATTTTAAGGGCTAGTTGCTTCGGCAGGTGAGTTGTTACACACTCCTTAGCGGATTACGACTTCCATGTCCACCGTCCTGCTGTTTTAAGCATCCAACGCCTTTCATGGTATCAGCATGAGTTGTTAATTTGGTCGCCGTAACATTACGTTTGGTTCATCCCACAGCGCCAGTTCTGCTTACCAAAAGTGGCCCACTGGGCACAATATATCATAACCTAAACCTTCATTTCAAGAAAGGTTAGGTTCTTACCCATTTAAAGTTTAAGAATAGGTTAAGGTCGTTTCGGCCCTAATGCCTCTAATCATTCGCTTTACCAGATAAGATTATATTAAATAATATTTCATTGCACCAGCTATCCTGAGGGAAACTTCGGAGGGAACCAGCTACTAGATGGTTCGATTGGTCTTTCGCCCCTATACCCAATTCTGACAATCGATTTGCACGTCAGAACTGTTGCGGTCTTCCATCAGGGTTTCCCCTGACTTCGACCTGATCAGGTATAGTTCACCATCTTTCGGGTCACAACATATATACTCAAGGTACGCTCCAGTTAGAGGTATATATAATATAAATATTAATATACATAACTTAATGGAACGCCCCGGGATTGCATAAATATTTCATAAAAAATATTAACTAATCCCAAATTTAAACAGTTAAGTTAATTTCGCCTTTAGGTTTTATATACCCAATGGCTTGCACACATGTTAGACTTCTTGGTCCGTGTTTCAAGACGGGTCCCGAAGGTATCCTAAATCTATCGCATTGTTAATCATATAAACGCATATAATATATAAGATAAGATTAAAAATCAAATCTTTATTATAACATAAAATATGTTAGCGTTATATATTTAAATCTGTCAATAATTTATCCGATACTGTATTTTAATTGAATTTTATTCCATTTAACCTTTAAAAAAAAATTAAATAATGAATAAACTGATTCAAACAGATCTTATGATAAATTTTTATAATATTAACAGATTACAATGTCTTCATATGAAAAAATTGCACACCATTCATATACTAATTTTTACATTAGTATATTATTATTGAGGAATTTTTCATATTTAGATATTTAGGTTCATCGGGCTTAACCTCTAAGCAGTTTCACGTACTATTTAACTCTCTATTCAGAGTTCTTTTCAACTTTCCCTCACGGTACTTGTTTGCTATCGGTCTCATGGTTATATTTAGTTTTAGATGGAGTTTACCACCCAATTAGTGCTGCACTATCAAGCAACACGACTCTTAGGAAATATCTTCTAGTAATCATTAACGTCACTACGGGCCTGGCACCCTCTATGGGTAAATGGCCTCGTTTAAGAAGGACTTGGACTGTTAATATGTCATACTAGATAATAGATATTCCATACACTGCATCTTATATTTGTTATAAAAACAAAATAACTCAGTGCTGAACTATTTTCTTTTCGCTCGCCGCTACTAAGAAAATCCTTGTTAGTTTCTTTTCCTTCCCTCATTAATATGCTTAAATTCAGGGAGTAATCTCATATGAGTTGAGGTTGTTAGATATTTTATATAAATAAAAAAAAAATTTCTTTAAATACAATTTTTCTTATTCAAATATTAAAATGCAATTTATTTTGATATTTTATAATTATTACCTAAAAAATAGAACCAAACCAAATTATCTTACTATCCATAGAAATTTAATACGTTTTATATTTATATTTATTTTTGTACTAAAAATATGGAATTCATTAATCTGATTTGGGAATCAAAATAATGCAATTCTAATAAAAAAATTGTACAAATTTTTTTTTCTTAAAAATTCAAAAATAATTTATTCATGTTATGGATAATATAAAAAATCCAGTAACACATTATGTGCATTATATAAAAATATATTTTATATATATGCAACAATTTATAATAATAAAAAATTATTATTATTAAGTCTTACAACCCTCAACCATATGTAGTCCATACAGCACTTTTATAATAAAAGTACATAAAGCATGGACTGCAATATGCGTTCGAAATGTCGATGTTCATGTGTCCTGCAGTTCACACGATGACGCACAGTTTGCTGCGTTCTTCATCGACCAATGAGCTAAATGATCCTCCGCTTAGAGTGTAATATATAAAAACAAGTGAATACCAAGTTCTTTACTTGAGTGTCTGATTTAGACTGCTTTATCAAAAAGAAATTTAAAATATCTCAACATGTTGGATATACAATAATTACATTATAGTAGCTACTTAGTGTACTATATTAATATGTAGAAATGCTTATCTCTACAAAATATTTGCGATAACGTGTTATATAGAAAATGCTTAGGTATACAAAATTACTTGCAATATCGCATTATACCTCCTTCCTTTAGAAGAAGGAATTACTTAAAACTAGTACAAAATTTAAAGAGCGCTTATTTTCTTATTTCTTAAAGCTAAATTATTGTCTTGTTCTTATTTTATTTATTTATTATTATTATTATTATTATTTTTTTTTTTTTTTTTTTTTTTTTTATCTTTTTCTTAATGATTTAATTTATACTAAAACTTATGGTTATAGGGCCCGATACTATACTAAAATAAATGAAGCTTCAAAGTGTCTTAACTTAGGACCTATGATTTAATTTACACTACGTTAATTTTTTTTTTTTTTTTTTTTTTTTTTTATTTGATATATTTAACTATTCTATTCTTGTGTACTAGCATCTGTTCCTCCTTTTCAGGATTTTTAATCCTCACATTAGAACCCTCGATTTCGGTAATTATATATGTACCAGTATAGATAGCATCGAGTTTGTGTCGAGGCTCTTTTTTTAATAGTATTTTTTCGTTAATTTTGAAATCAAAATTTTTAATATTATGATCATGAATATTTTTATTCCTTATTTTGGAAGCGTGCAGCAATTCTTGAGCGACTTTGTGCATTGTATGCAGTTGAAATTTTAGTTCCTTGGAATAGTTGTCAAAGTTGTAAAGGGGTTCAACTTTGCCATTAAGTAAGAATTCCGGTGTATTTGGAATTTTGCCGAAAACTAGTTCGAAAGGCGTGAATTTTTCTTGAAAACAAGCATTTGGTGTTGTATTGTGACAATAAGTAAAATATTTTAGATAAATGTCCCAATTATTTTTATTTTCGTTTATATAGGATCGGAGATATTCGTTGAGTACGCGGTGGTTTCTCTCGACTGTTCCTAACGTTTCATGATGGTAAGCTGTTGATATTTTATGTTCAATGTTAAGGAGATCAAAAATTTCTTTGTTAAGTTGGTTTTTATATTCGGTTCCTCTGTCAGATAAAATAACTTTCATCGGACCGAAGATTAAAATGCAACTTTCAACAATAGCGCGGGCAATTGTTTTAGCTTCCTTATCTGGGACAGGGGACGTTATTAAAAATTTGGTTAGGTTGCAGATTATTGTGACTGCGTATCGATGGCCAGTAGAAGTTTTTTGAAAGGGACCGATAGTGTCAATAACAACTGTGTCGAATGGTTTCTGTGGTGTCTCTGTAATTTGTAAGGGTTCCGTGTTTTTTGATTTTATTTTATTAACTTGACATTGTTTACAATTTTGAACGAATTTAGCTACGTCCTTGTGCATGTTTTTCCAGTAAAAGTTCGATTTTAGTTTAGCATATAACCGTTTTCGTCCGGGATGTCCACCAAAAATTGGATCATTATGGTATCTTTCTAGTAGTTCTTTAATTTTATTTTTATTACATATTAGTTTAGGTTTATTTATTATCACGATTTTCATATTTTTCAAACATTTGTTTCCCGTTTCTTTAAAGTAACTTATTTTAAATAAGGCGAATATGCAATCATCATTATTAATTTGGACTTCTTTAATATTTAATCTGTCAGCTTCTTTTTCTAATTCCAGAAGTAATAACTCTAATGTTATTTTCTGTTTGACAGAGAATTCGTACGAATCAATCTTTATTATGCATTTTCTTTTACTAAATACTTTTAAGATTATTTGTTCTCTTTCATAATTGACATAAAATTTTATTTTTGGGCTTGACCATTTATTTAGTCCTTCATAAACTTTAATATTAAATTCAATGTTACAATTTTCCTTAACGAATTGTAAATCTTCATATTTATTGTTTTGATTTAAATTATTTTTATCACAATTTCGCTCACGAAATTGCGAACCTTTAAAGTTTAGATTTTTGTTCTCACTTTTGTTTGTATCATTTAATTTATTTTTATTTATGGTATCAGTATCAACGTTTTTATTGGTCATTGACCTAGTTTGGATGGCAAAGACTTTAACAATGTTAGTATGGGTAATTTTCAAATCATCAATCGTCATACGAGAAAGTGCATCTGCAACAACATTTGATTTTCCTTTAATAAATTCTACCGTAAAGTTGTATTCTTCTAAGTCTAGTCTCATTCTAGTTAGTTTTGAAGAAGGATTTTTTAATGAAAAGAGGTAAGTTAGTAGTTTGTGATCGCTTCTAACTAAAAAGTGGGTTCCGTATAGATATGGTCTGTAATGTGAAATTGCGAAATGAATCGCGGTCAGTTCCTTTTCTATAGTAGATTTATTTATTTCTCCCTTTGTAAAAGATTTGGATGCGAATGAAATAGGTAAGTCTGCGCCGTCTATATTTTGAGACAAAACTGCTCCTGCTGCGATATTTGACGCATCTACTGTTAGTATGAATTGTTTTGAAAAATCGGGATAACTAAGGATTGGTGGGTTTATTAAACTTTTCTTGAGTTTTTCGAATGAATTTTGGCATTCGTCGTTCCAGATAAAAGGAGTGCGTTTTCTCGTGAGATTATTTAAAGGTCGGGCTAACTCAGCGAAATTTTTAATAAATTTTCTATAATAATTCATAAATGCTACGAATCTTCTTGCCGAGTCTTTATCATTAGGTTTTGGGTAGTCTATTACTGCCTGAATTTTTGAATCGTCTGGAATAATGCCCTTGTCGGTGCATTTGTGTCCGAGGTAAGTTACTTCATTCTTAAAAAATTGACATTTTTTAGGGTTGAGTTTCAAATTAAATTTTCTACAGATTGAGAATATTGTTCTTAAATTATTTAGATGATGTTTTTCGGAACATCCAATTACAATATTGTCGTCGATATACAAGAAGCATTGCAGAGGTGTTGCGCCTGCAAAAGCTAGTGACATCATACGAGAGAATGAGTTTGGAGAAATATTAAGTCCGAATGGTAAAACTTTCCAACGATAAGATCCTGAGTTAGTGCTAAAGGAAGTTATGTCGCGTGAGTCTTCATCTAACGGCACTTGATGGAAACCAAAATATAAATCTAGAACTGAAAAGAATTTTGTTCGCCCGAGGTTGTCCAAAATATCTTCGATACGTGGAAGCGGAAATTTATCTGCGATTAACTTTTTATTTACTAGACGGTAGTCAATGCACATACGCCATTTTGAGCTTTGGCCTTTCTTTGGCACTAAAATTAATGGGCTATTGTAATTAGATTGGCTTGGTTCAATTAGTTTATTTTCAAGAAGCTTATTGATTTGTTTTTCGATTTCCTTCTTTTGTGTGAATGGTAAACGGTAGTTTTTTACATAAACTGGTGTATTGTCTGTTATTCTAAGTTTCTGTTTATAGAAGTTATTAACAGTCATAGGATCAGATTCTAAAGCAAAGACATCAGGGAATTCTTTAACTAAATTTAAAAGTTTGTTTTTATAAAGATCGTTTGTGTTTTTTGAAATGATTTCAGATAATTTTTGAATCCTATTAGGGTTAGTAGTTGTTTGAATATTTGATAGTTGTAGAACATTAAAGTCGGATAAGGGTTGTGTTTTGAGAGTGGTGTTGGATGGAATTAGAATATTAGCTGTCGTAGTATTCATGACGCGAATCAGAGGAAGGTACTATTGTTCTTGGTATGAATACTCCTTCCGATATTTCTTGGTCAAGAATGACACATTCTTCGTCTATTGATAAGGAAAATTTTCGAACTACTTCGCAACGAGCAGGAATTGCTATTGTTTCTCTAGTTGATCCTTCAAAGATTGGTAAAATTAACCTTTGTGCACCTGTTTTTATTGTTACAGACATATTTTCATAATTCAGATTACATTTATAGAATTTAATAAAATCTTTTCCTAGAATGCCGTCCGCTGGAATATTGAATTGATCAGAAACTACATGGAATTCGCAGAAAACTTTTTTATTTTGAACTAAAATATTTGTACCGACTGTTCCTAATGATTTTATTGTATTTGAGGTAATACCTTTAATATTAATAATGTTATTTTTGTTTACGCAAAAAGGTTCTGTGACAGCGGAATGTTTAATAATTGAAATATCTGCCTGAGTGTCTAATAAGAAGGTTTGATCAGAAAAATTTAGTTCAGTTTGAATAATGATGTAGTCAAATAGATTTAAATTTAACGTATAAACATACTTGGCTGGATTGATGATTGAATCGTTTAAAGTTTTGAAGTGCTTTCGGCACGAGCCTCCTCCATATGCCCATACCATTGGGGGGCTGTGGCGTTTTCCGAATATCTAACGTTTTTGTTATTATTTCTGTTGTCGTTATTGTATCTATTTAAATTTTGACGTTGATAATGATGATTTGGTTTATAATGATTGCTATTACAATTAATATTATTTCGGTAATAATAGTTATTAAACTTTTTTCTGCTATTGTTACCGTGAGAATAATTTTTTGCAGGGTGAAAATTTCTTTTCGAATTTTTATTTTGAAATGCGAGTTAAATATAAACGTTAAAACCGTTTATAAAAAAAAATATTAAAATAAAAAAACAAACTTTCACTTTCTAAAAAACTTTATTTTTGAACATAAATCTTTAATTTACAGAAATTAGCGAAGTTATCAGACTGCAGGTCGAAAACCAACTCAACTTTTCATTTTTTAGAATTTATCATTCAAAATTATATTTTTATGAAAAAAAGATAATTTCCCATGAGAACCGTAATATGCTGATCAAGTTAAAAAATTGCATTTTTTAACTTGATACTTTTGTTTTTCAAGATTTTTAACTAAAATATTTGTAAATTATTTTGCGAAGTGAATTCTTTTAAAGTCACGTTGCCGGATGTTGCATTATACATAACCCCTCCACGGTTAGAGTTGGAATTCTCCTTTACAATTTTTTCCTTAGTTACTATTTTAACATTCATTTTTTTCTTTCTTAAACATATTATAAAAATTACAATGCTTATTATTATTGTAACAATAAATGTTATATTTATTCCATATGACAAATTTTTGTGAAATTTCAATTCTTCAATTTCTTCTATGTTCTTAAATTGTTTGGTTGCAATATTATCAAAGGTTACTTTTTTTATATATGTATTATTAAATTTATTATTTGGGTAAAAATATTTATCTCTTATAGCTAGCTTCTGATTAAAAAATGTTTTGCCAAATACTTCAATTTTACAGTTGTAAAAATTAATAAAATAATTGTTGTCTAGCACAATATTTCTATCGTCACAGTTTTGTATCATTTTTTCTTTTACAGCATTTTTCACCAATAATGTTTCTTCATCTAAAACTTCAATCTTTGTCTCATTGTTATATTTTAACTTACATTGATTTACTAAGATACAATTTTTACTTTCTTTCAATTCTGATAACATCTTATCTTCTACATATGTTAAAACTTTATTTCCAATTTGTACAACATATTCATTTTTTTCATCAATTTCAAAATAATCTTTATTTGGTAACGGTGTTATTAGTTTTAAATCAGTTTTAATATAATTTCGAGAAATTTTAATTGCAATAATTAATAGTTGATCTTTATATTTCATTATGCCTACTTTAATTAATTTTAATTTATAAAAATCTATCTTGTATAAGTCTATTTCTTCATTTGTAAATATGCTTGGATGTATTATATTATGCTTTGCCGAAACTATATTGTCTTGAATTTGATTTATTTTTTCATCTAGATATCTTAACTTTACCATTTGATCTAAATACAAAGAATGTCGTATGATCTCATTATTTTTAGCTCTTAAATCATTAAATGCTGCAGTTAATTTTACTCTATCTTCACTTATTGAATTTTTTAGTACATTAATAGAATCATTAAAATGTGTATTTATAATAATTTGTTTATTCAAAGTGTCAATAACATTATGATTATTTTCATGTACTACTTTTAAGTGTTCTAAAATTTCTTGACGATCATCATCATTCATTGTACCAAATAACCATTTTTCTGCATTACCTATAACGTTAATAAGTCCTCGTCTTTTTCTATTATTGTTGTTGGGCATTATTGTTTTAATTTTAGATCTAATGATGTTAACTTCTGTATTGAGTAATTTTTTGTTGTCAGCGTCTAGTTGTGCAATGTTAGTTTCAATTTCACTAAGTATATTATTTAAGTCTTTTGGGTCTATGATATGTAGTATAGTGCTAGTTTGGTTTGTTATTTCGACCTGTCGAAGTTTAATTTGTATATAACCTGCTCCTTCATGAATTGGGTTGACCTGTAACAGCCCCTGAACAGCTGACATTGTTGTTATGAATAAAATTGCGATGATGGTTACCTGTAAATTTCAAAGGTCTTTTAATATTTGATATGTGTACATTTTTAAGTGTTTTTTGTCTGTAATAAGGTTCGTCTTTATGTCTTAGTCTTTTATAATTTCTAATAGCTTCTACCAATCTATTTTCTACATAATCTTCTCTTTTAATGTTCTTTTTATTTATGATATGATTTTTTGTTTTATTGATTCTTTCCTTAATTTTTTCGACATCTATCTGTTCTTTAGCTTCTCTGGGAGTGCATTTTATAGTGGAGTGATAACGATCGTTATAGTTTGCTATAGCCATCTGTATCTTCATTTCTACTGAGAGTTCACTACCCTCAATCCCTGTTATTTTTTCTAAGAGGGTTGAATGTAGCCTCTCTACATCAGCATTCCCAGTGTGGTTGTTTGGCTTCGTTAAGTGTACTTCAATGTTTTCTGTATTTAAATATTTTATAAGTTGTTCTGCTCTGAATTCATTGTCCATAATTAACTTTTTTGGTTTTCCGAATTTTGCGAAATGTTCCATCATAATTGTCTTTTTTGCTTTCCAATTCCTGTCAATTATATGATATGCTGCTGCAAGTTTTGTTAATTTATCAATTATTGTTACAAATGTTTGTTTTTTAAAATGAAATACATCTAAATGTGCTATTTCGTTTTTTTCATTTGGAGTTTCTGTTATTGCAAATTTTGGTTTAATTGGCTTTCTGTCATATTTTATTTGTTGACATTTTTCACAATTGTTAATAACTAATTGAATATGCTCTTGCAATTTAGGAAAATATATTCTATCTTTTAGGTTCTGATAGGCTTCATTTATTCCGCTATGCATAGATTCTTTTGTGTGGTAGAGGGATAATTGTTTGTGTAGTTCTTCTTCTGTTAATATCTCAGTTGCTCTTTTCGTACTTCTTACAAATTTTATTTTTTTATAATCTGAAAACATCTCTATTACAATTAATTGGAATTTATTATAATCTGTATCAGATACTTCTGAATAAATACTTGTATACCCTTGTTTGACATATTTTTTTAGTTTGTTTTTAATAATATTTTCATTTTCTAATGGATTTATTTCAATAATTCTTCTTTTATGTAATATTTCTATTTCTTGTTCTTTTGGACTATATGTTAAAATTATTTGTGTCTTATATTTGTTAACTATGTCTTCTTTTAAACCTATGTGATCTAATCTTTGTTCGTCAACTGAGTGTACTGTATCTGTCAATTCAAGATTTGATTCTACGTCATTTTTTTCATTAATTTTTTCTGTATTTTCCAATTCACTTAAATAATCAGCTACCTTATTTTCCTTACCCTGTAAATATTCAATTTCATAATTAAACTCTTGTAATTTTAAGATCCATCTTTGATGCCTTTGCGAAAATTCTTTTCCTTTGTACTTACTGTTTAAATATTTAATTGGTGCATGATCTTTCACGATTTTAAATTTATTACCATATAAATATGGTCTAAAGTAACTTACTGCATATACAATGGCCAAAAATTCTTTATCCGTTGTACAATAATTTTTCTCATGAGTGTTCAGCGTTCTTGAGACATAGCACACTGGGTGTCCTTGTTGAGATAAGACTGCCCCTATAGCGTAATCGCTAGCATCTGTTGTTATTACAAACGGCTTATCAAATTCAGGATACATTAAAATCGGATGGGATGAAATTAAACATTTTAAATTTTCGAATGCTGATATATACTGAGGGTCATTAACATTTATTTTTTTATCTTTTTTCAAGTATTTAATCATTGGGTATGCAATTTTTGAATAATCCTTGATAAATTTCCTGTAATATCCAGTCGCACCTAAAAATCCTTTCAGTTGCTTTTCTGTTTTTGGTATCTCTAACTCCTGAATAGTTTTTATTTTCTCTGAATTCGGCTTAATTCCTTCCTTTGTCAATATGTGACCTAAAAATTCAGTATTTTGTTTCAAAAAGCTACATTTATCGACTTGGATTTTCAAATTATGTTCATTGAGTCTTGTAAAAATTTTGTTTAGGGATTTTTCATGTTCCTGTAAGGATGTGGAAAAAATTAGAATGTCATCAAGATAGACAACACATATTTGATTAATAAATTCACGAAGGATTTCATTCATAAGCCGTTGGAAGGTTGCCGGAGCATTTTTTAACCCAAACGGCATTCGTACATATTCATATAAACCAGCTGGGGTGACAAAGGCAGTTTTCTCGATATCTTTTTCTGCTATAAGTATCTGATGATACCCCTTTGCTGGATCTAGAGTACTAAAATACTGCGCTTTTCCCAGTTTATCCAAAATGTTGTCTATGTTTGGCAAAGGATACTTGTCATCTACTGTAACTTCATTAAGCCTTCTGTAATCAACAACTATTCTAAATTTTTGTATTCCGGAGTTGTCCTTTTTCTTCGGTACCACAATTATCGGAGAGCTGTATCTGCTGTTGCTTTTTCTAATTATGCCTTGCTTTTCCATCTCTAACATTTGTCGCCTTACTTCTGCTTCATGTTTTGGTGGATATCTATAAAGCTTCGAATTTATTTGTTCATTTGTTGTTGTTTTTATTTCATGTACTACTGTATTTGTATTCGTTAAATTATCTCCTTCTTTGTATAAAAGTTTATGAAATTTTTTAATTAACTTTTCAATCATATTCTTTTCTTCTTCATTTAAATGATTTAATTGGAGATTTTGTACTTCGCTTACATCTAGAACATTAACTTCATCTAAGATGGTCTTTGTTAAGAACGGAAGACTCACTCCATTAATCATAATTATCTCTTGATTTTCAATTTTAATTTCTTTCACATTTTTATTTATCCAGTCCATACCTAATATTAAATCATAAGATTTTTCTAATTGCATTGCGACCCATTTCATTCTTGCATTATCAGCATATTTAAATTCTGTTGGGCATAATGTTACAACTTTTTTGTTAGGTTTGTTTACTCTACCTTGTATTGTGTTAATTGTTATTGGCTCTTCATTAAGTACTATATATATATCTTGAGGAATTTTATTTTGATTTAATATGTTAATTGTCGAACCTGTATCTACTAAAGCTAAAAATTTTTGTTTTTGTATAGTTAAAGTAATAAAAATTTTATTATGGTCCGAGGCTAATTGATAAAAAAAGTTTCATCTATTGTATTTGTTTCTGCCCTACTTATTGTGTCTACTTCCATTGGCTCTTGTCTCTGACGATTTTGTGTACTATCAGTATGTCTGTATTCATTCTGTCTAGATTGTTGTGTTCTACTAAAGTATTGGTTGTTATTGTAATTTTGTCTTTGTTGCCAATTATTTCTGTACTGACCTGTTCTATTTTGATTGTTGTTATTAATTTTCAGATTTTCATTTTGTTTCTGGTTATTTGGTTGATTTATACTTTTTCTTTCATTATATTTATTTTCAAGAAATTTTTTAACACTTTTATTATTATGAAAATTTAAATTTCCCTGATCTTGGCCTATAAAATTGTTAATAACACTTCCAATTTCACTTAAATTAAATATATTCATAATTGCATAAGCTAAGGGTCCAGAAACTAACTCTTTTATTTTTTGAACTAACATCGAACTAAAAACTGTAATAATTGTATCTCTATTTTCTTCGAAAGCTGCTAATTCTGTTATATTTTCAACTATAATTCTTACTTTATTATCTAATTCATGTATAGTACTTACTCTTAAGGATCCGATGTCTCTAGTTATAGTAAGCTGGTCCTTAGATGATTTATAGTGGGCTTTTAGTTTCTGCTTGCATTCATTCCAATTTGCTGGAGGACTTGCATTTAAAAGATGTTTAGCACTTCCTTGAATTTTTGTGTTAAAGATGATTCTAAAAACTTCATTCTCTTCATTTTGATGATCTTCTAATATTCTTGTTACTGCATCGATGAATGATGGTAGTGTACCTTTTTCTCCTTGAAATACTGGCAAATATCGTATTTCTTTCTCAATTCTGATTCTAAAATTTTGGGGTTGGTTATTTTGAAGCACAATTTGAGTTAAAGCAACTAAACATTGCTCAATTCGATCCTGGTTATCTGCCATCCTTCGTCTTTCATCAAATATTCTCACTCGATTAATTCGTCGATCTATTTTTTTTTATTATTTTTAATAAATTCACTATTTATTTATTTTTTATTATTTCTTTTAGTGTTGTGTCTTCGTGAATTACTAAATTTCACTTTAATTCACTCCGTAGCTCACTTTTAAGAAACACAAAATAAATTTAATTTAATGAACTGTTCACTTTTAATAAGTATATACATATAACTATGTATATATATTTTATTAAAAAAAAATATAATTTTTTTTTTTTTTTTTTTTTTTTGTTTATTTATTTTCGTAGGATTCTTATCACTGGATCTCGTTTCTTCCGATCGAGATCCTACCGACTGCGCCAGTTAAATATAAACGTTAAAACCGTTTATAAAAAAAAATATTAAAATAAAAAAACAAACTTTCACTTTCTAAAAAACTTTATTTTTGAACATAAATCTTTAATTTACAGAAATTAGCGAAGTTATCAGACTGCAGGTCGAAAACCAACTCAACTTTTCATTTTTTAGAATTTATCATTCAAAATTATATTTTTATGAAAAAAAGATAATTTCCCATGAGAACCGTAATATGCTGATCAAGTTAAAAAATTGCATTTTTTAACTTGATACTTTTGTTTTTCAAGATTTTTAACTAAAATATTTGTAAATTATTTTGCGAAGTGAATTCTTTTAAAGTCACGTTGCCGGATGTTGCATTATACATAACCTGCGCGATATGCTAATACTTGACGTTCTTTACTTTCAGAATCTATTTCTGTTATAAATTTCGAGACAACTTCTTTTGGGTCGTTAAACTTACTAAAGGCTAAAACCGATTTTACAAGATCAGACCTTGCTGAAGCTCTACACATTTCAACGGTTTTTTCGATGGTCATTTCGTCGGCTTTATTACCAGAAATACCTTCCATCACGAGTGATCTTCTAAAAGATTCCGCTAATTCTTCAGCTTGCTTAGTAAAGTCTTGGAGGGGCATTTTGTCAATTCGAAGTGCTCTCATTCTACCTTCCACTACTTTCGAGCTTACATTTTTTATTTTGGTTTTTAGACAGTTTACTATTTCTTCAACAGTTTTCGTCGATACATTCTCTTGCTCTACCAATTAATTTAGATATTACTACATTTTTCAAAGTTCTTTTTAATCCCTCAGTTGTGGCTAAATCTTTCATGATGTTGACAGAGTCTATAAATGATTGTAAAGTCAATGGGTTGCTATCGTAATTGTTGAGAGTTGAAGCTAATATTTTAAGAAATTCGGGAATAGAAATGTCCGTCATTTTGTTTATTTCTATCGCGGTATTGGAACTCTTAGAATTATTTTCTAGCTGATCTGGTAAATCTTTAGTTTCTGTTTCAGTGTCAGAATTGTCACTAATATTCTCTAGAGTGTCTACTACGGTTTCAGTTTTATGACTCGTTGACGCGTTCGCGGGGAGGATAATTAGACCTGCAATATCTTCGGGAAGTTTATAGTCACAATTCAAAATTTTAAATGCTTGTTCAACTTTTTTTCTTGCAAATTTTAAATTTTCCGAAAGTATTTGTTTGTCGTTAGCATTTACCTGAATCCAAAGATTTCTTATTTCAACTATATAACTATTGGAGGTGCTTATTATTCTATCTCGATTTGCATTCAATGTAGCTTGATTTGCTGATATACTTTCTTTCAAAACTGTCTTTGTTGCTTTGACGAACTCTTCTCTTGATGCCTTTAAATTTATGTCCATTTATTTCAGAAAATTTGCTTCAAGAAGTGCTACGTGCTTCAACTTTATTTTCACATTAGCTTAAAATTTAAATAAAAATTGAAAATTAGAAATTTGCATATACTTAGTTTGTAATAAAATTCTTATAAAATAATTAAAAGAGTAAAAAAAAAAATTGTATCAGATTTCAAAATGAAAAAAAAATCTTTCGAAATTTTTCATACATACAATATATTAGCTATCAAGTTGACTTGATATAATAAAATGCCAACACATCACTTTTAAATAAATTCTTCTTTGTCTTTAATATTATTTTTCACAATGTTTTGTAATAAACTTTTCCTTTTAACAAACTTGTCGTTACATGCTTTAAATTTTATTTTGTTAACGTATGCAAGATTTATCTATGCTAAGAAAAAAAATTTATAATGAAGAAAAATAAAAAAATGTTTTTGCGTTTAAATATTTTCGGAACGATACTTAAATTTTGCTGGAATTTTCAAGTACTGGCGACAATTGTTATGAGTACCTCTTCCTTAAGTATCTGCGATGTGAGTTGTATACCATTTGCAATAATTCAATAATTTTTACAGCTGCGATGATAGCCAATAGTATGATGATATAAGCATTATGGACTGTAACTTCTTCTAAAACTATATTATTGTTGATCTGACCTGTTGATGGGGCATCTTGAGTTGTCGTCTTACTTTGAGTAGTTCCCATATTTGTTTATTGATTTGATAGTTTTTATTATATATTTCACTATTGTTTCACTTATGACTTCTCCGTTAACTATTATATTTCTCTGATGTATAATGTATATTTATATGTTTTAATGAAAAACAGGAATTAAATTTCTGTATCACTCAAAATTGGATATTAATTGTTCTTAACGAGTAACATATTATCGATAAGTTCTTTTTTTTTTTTTGAGAAAAAAAAAAAGTTAACCACTTGTGCTATTAATTGTCTACATATTATTATAATTTTATATTATGTATCTGAGTGCTAAACTGTGCTATTAAAACAACTAATCACATTTTTAAACTTTTTATTTTTATTCTATGATCTTTTGTCACGGTCGCCATGTAAAATATAAAAACAAGTGAATACCAAGTTCTTTACTTGAGAGTCTGATTTAGACTGCTTTATTAAAAAGAAATTTAAAATATCTCAACATGTTGGATATACAATAATTACATTATAGTAGCTACTTAGTGTACTATATGAAAATGTAGAAATGCTTATCTCTACAAAATATTTGCGATAGCGTGTTATATAGAAAATGCTTAGGTATACTAAATTACTTGCAATATCGCATTACAAGAGTATTAATTTTTATTTTTTTATGTTAGCAAATTTTTTTTCTTTTTTTTTTATATATCATAAAAATATATAATATGATATATAAAAATTATAAGTACATTTTTTTATTGTGAGTGTCTAGTTTAATTTAAAAAAAAAAACCTTAATTTATCTAAATTATTAAAAAAGCAATGCCTGCTTCCTATTAATTTAAATAAATACAATATAAATGTACTCTTTTATATAAATAATGTTAGCTGAAATTTTCTTCTAATCAAAAACTGTGTGTGTGTGGATAGATATAGGTGGTCCACAATATATAGTTCGTGCGGTTTTTTGATATAGAAATTTCAAACACTTTATTTATATAAACACACATTTTTTGTTACCTCTTTTTCTTTTTTTTTAAACTTGTTTTAAGAGAAAGTATGCATTGCTAACAATTTACATTTAGCGCATCATCCCAGAGATTTATTTTTCTGTGTGAAAATTTTACAATATACGAAACACCATTGATTTACCTCACTAAATAATTCAATCGGTAGTAGCGACGGGCGATATGCACAAAGGGCAGGGACGTAATCAATGCGAGTTAATGACTCGCACTTACTAGGAATTCCAGGTTCATGTGAACAGTTTCAGTTCACAATCCCAAGCATGAAAGTGATTCAGCGGTTTACCCGGACCTTTCGGTCTAGGAAATACACGTTGATACTTTCATTGTAGCGCGCGTGCAGCCCAGGACATCTAAGGGCATCACAGACCTGTTATTGCTCAATCTCATTATTGCTAGACGCAATTTGTCTATTTAAGAAGCTAGTGTCCGTATTAATGGGACAAACAAACAGGTACGACTCCACCCTACATAAACACATTCAAATACTCATTAAATTTTATTGCAAATCATAATTGAAGGTTATGCAAGGTTTCAACATCATAATCCTGAAAGCATCTATTTAATATATATGAGTCTCGTTCGTTATCGGAATTAACCAGACAAATCACTCCACGAACTAAGAACGGCCATGCACCACCACCCATAGATTCGAGAAAGAGCTATCAACCTGTCTTACTCATTTATGTTCGGACCTGGTAAGTTTTCCCGTGTTGAGTCAAATTAAGCCGCAGGCTCCAGTCCTTGTGGTGCCCTTCCGTCAATTCCTTTGAGTTTCAGCTTTGCAACCATACTTCCCCCGGAGCCTAAAAGCTTTGGTTTCGCGGGAAGCGACTGAGAGAGCAATACAAGTAGCTACGCCCAATTGCTAGCTGGCATCGTTTATGGTTAGAACTAGGGCGGTATCTGATCGCCTTCGAACCTCTAACTTTCGTTCTTGATTAATGAAAACATCTTTGGCAAATGCTTTCGCTTAAGTTAGTCTTACGACGGTCCAAGAATTTCACCTCTCGCGTCGTAATACTAATGCCCCCAACTGCTTCTATTAATCATTACCTCTTGATCTAAAAACCAATGAAAGTAGAACAGAGGTCTTATTCCATTATTCCATGCGCAAAGTATTCAGGCAATTGGAGCCTGCTTTAAGCTCTCTAATTTGTTCAAAGTAATTGTACCGGCCTACAACAACCCTCGGTGAAGAGCAATGAAGCAGGTTTAAAAAGGAGTTATACATAAAAATTCCGAAGAATAATTATATATTAGAACTCCACCGGTAAGACGCTCGCATACAAAAGGTAACGTACAAACCAATATATTAGGAGTACTACCCGTATGGAGCACAAGTTCAACTACGAACGTTTTAACCGCAACAACTTTAATATACGCTATTGGAGCTGGAATTAACGCGGCTGCTGGCGCCAGACTTGCCCTCCAATAGGTCGTTGTTAAAGGATTTAAAGTGTACTCATTCCAATTACAGGGCCTCGGATATGAGTCCTGTATTGTTATTTTTCGTCACTACCTCCCCGTGCTGGGAGTGGGTAATTTACGCGCCTGCTGCCTTCCTTAGATGTGGTAGCCGTTTCTCAGGCTCCCTCTCCGGAATCGAACCCTGATTCTCCGTTACCCGTTGCAACCATGGTAGTCCAAGATACTACCATCAATAGTTGATAGGGCAGACATTTGAAAGATCTGTCGTCGGTACGAGACCATACGATCTGCAAATTATCTAGAGTTCAACCATGTTTACGATACCGTGAGGCATCGCTTGGTTTTAGCCTAATAAAAGCACAGGTTCCAAAGGTCCCTGTTTATATTGCATGTATTAGCTCTAGAATTACCACAGTTATCCAAGTAACTGTTAATGATCTAAGGAACCATAACTGATATAATGAGCCTTTTGCGGTTTCACTATAAATTCGTGTGTACTGCATGGCTTAGTCTTTGAGAGAAGTATATAACTACTGGCAGGATCAACCAGAATAATGTTATATTTTTTTAAAGTACTAGATGCTAAAAATAATGTAATATACTGTGCATCTAGCCTTTTTTTTTTTTCTAAAAATATATAGGATATGTATTGCTGCTAACGTTACAAACATAAAGAGTAACGCGCCGCATTACACCTATATTTTTTAGTATAATTTTATGCTAACGATATATATTTAAATAGTATCGCGCATTCAATTATATTTTATAATTATACATATTTCCTTTTCTTTTATGAAGCATCTTATATGTGATAAATAAGGTTATAAACCTTATATGTTTTTCACATAGTAAGAGTTATTTATTAAATTGAATTTGCAATATTTTTTTTTATATAAAAAATTTATTTGGTCACGTACGAATATTGCTTCATTTTAGATATATGTATCAAAATTTAAATGATACATACCTAATTAGGCATTATTCATGACCCAACCTTGTATAGTTTTACTTATACTTTTTCCGTTCATAAAAAATATCTTAGTTAGTTACAAAAGACCCCACTTGAATGAAGACTTTCATACTCTCGTTTGGTTCTTTAAAACCAACACCCATATACATATGTGGGTGGGTATATGTTGTGGGGCAAGATCCGCTGTAAAAACTGAACAAAAAACGTTTTCAATGTAAGATATATGCATATATATTAAATATATAACGGAAAAAATATAAAACACGAAAACGAAAACGAAAACGAAAACGAAAACGAAAACGAAAACGAAAACGAAAACGAAAACGAAAACGAAAACGAAAACGAAAACGAAAACGAAAACGAAAACGAAAACGAAAACGAAAACGAAAACGAAAACGAAAACGAAAACGAAAACGAAAACGAAAACGAAAACGAAAACGAAAACGAAAACGAAAACGAAAACGAAAACGAGAACGAAAACGAAAACGAAAACGAAAACGAAAACGAAAACGAAAACGAACACGAAAACGAAAACGAAAACGAAAACGAAAACGAAAACGAAAACGAAAACGAAAACGAAAACGAAAACGAAAACGTAAACGAAAACGAAATCGAAAACGATGGTGCCCTTTCGTCAATTCCTTTAATTTTCAGCTTTGCAACCATACTTCCCCCGGAGCCCAAAAGCTTTGGTTTCGCGGGAAGCGACTGAGAGAGCCATACAAGTAGCTACACCCAATTGCTAGCTGGCATCGTTTATGGTTAGAACTAGGGCGGTATCTGATCGCCTTCGAACCTCTAACTTTCGTTCTTGATTAATGAAAACATCTTTGGCAAATGCTTTCGCTTAAGTTAGTCTTACGACGGTCCAAGAATTTCTTCGCATCGTAATACTAATGCCCCCAACTGCTTCTATTAATCATAACCTCTTGATCTAAAAACCAATGAAAGTAGAACAGAGGTCTTATTCCATTATTCCATGCGCAAAGTATTCAGGCAATTGGAGCCTGCTTTAAGCTCTCTAATTTGTTCAAAGTAATTGTACCGGCCTACAACAACCCTCGGTGAAGAGCAATGAAGCAGGTTTAAAAAGGAGTTATACATAAAAATTCCGAAGAATAATTATATATTAGAACTCCACCGGTAAGACGCTCGCATACAAAAGGTAACGTACAAACCAATATATTAGGAGTACTACCCGTATGGAGCACAAGTTCAACTACGAACGTTTTAACCGCAACAACTTTAATATACGCTATGGGAGCTGGAATTATCGCGGCTGCTGGCACCAGACTTGCCCTCCAATAGGTCCTTGTTAAAGGATTTAAAGTGTACTCATTCCAATTACAGGGCCTCGGATATGAGTCCTGTATTGTTATTTTTCGTCACTACCTCCCCGTGCTGGGAGTGGGTAATTTACGCGCCTGCTGCCTTCCTTAGATGTGGTAGCCGTTTCTCAGGCTCCCTCTCCGGAATCGAACCCTGATTCCCCGTTACCCGTTGCAACCATGGTAGTCCAAGATACTACCATCAATAGTTGATAGGGCAGACATTTGAAAGATCTGTCGTCGGTACGAGACCGTACGATCTGCAAATTATCTAGAGTTCAACCATGTTTACGATACCGTGAGGCATCGCTTGGTTTTAGCCTAATAAAAGCACAGGTTCCAAAGGTCTCTGTTTATATTGCATGTATTAGCTCTAGAATTACCACAGTTATCCAAGTAACTGTTAATGATCTAAGGAACCATAACTGATATAATGAGCCTTTTGCGGTTTCACTATAAATTCGTGTGTACTTAGACATGCATGGCTTAATCTTTGAGACAAGCATATAACTACTGGCAGGATCAACCAGAATAATGTTATATTTTTTTAAAGTACTAGATGCTAACAATAATGTAATATACTGTGCTTCTAGCCTTTTTTTTTTTTTCTAAAAATATATAGGATATGTATTGCTGCTAACGTTACAAACATAAAGAGTAACGCGCCGCATTACACCTATATTTTTTAGTATAATTTTATGCTAACGATATATATTTAAATAGTATCGCGCATTCAATTATATTTTATAATTATACATATTTCCTTTTCTTTTATGAAGCATCTTATATGTGATAAATAAGGTTATAAACCTTATATGTTTTTCACATAGTAAGAGTTATTTATTAAATTGAATTTGCAATATTTTTTTTTATATAAAAAATTTATTTGGTCACGTACGAATATTGCTTCATTTTAGATATATGTATCAAAATTTAAATGATACATACCTAATTAGGCATTATTCATGACCCAACCTTGTATAGTTTTACTTATACTTTTTCCGTTCATAAAAAATATCTTAGTTAGTTACAAAAGACCCCACTTGAATGAAGACTTTCATACTCTCGTTTGGTTCTTTAAAACCAACACCCATATACATATGTGGGTGGGTATATGTTGTGGGGCAAGATCCGCTGTAAAAACTGAACAAAAAACGTTTTCAATGTAAGATATATGCATATATATTAAATATATAACGGAAAAAATATAAAACACGAAAACGAAAACGAAAACGAAAACGAAAACGAAAACGAAAACGAAAACGAAAACGAAAACGAAAACGAAAACGAAAACGAAAACGAAAACGAAAACGAAAACGAAAACGAAAACGAAAACGAAAACGAAAACGAAAACGAAAACGAAAACGAAAACGAAAACGAAAACGAAAACGAAAACGAAAACGAAAACGAAAACGAAAACGAAAACGAAAACGAAAACGAAAACGAAAACGAAAACGAAAACGAAAACGAAAACGAAAACGAAAACTAAAACGAAAACGAAAACGAAAACGAAAACGAAAACGAAAACGAAAACGAAAACGAAAACGAAAACGAAAACGAAAACGAAAACGAAAACGAAAACGAAAACGAAAACGAAAACGAAAACGAAAACGAAATCGAAAACGATAACGGAAACGAAAGCGAAAACGAAAGCGAAAACGAAAAATCGAAAAAAATCTTTTGTGTTCAAAATATTTGACAATAAAAATAATATGAAAAAACTAAAACAATATTATGCATTTTCGGCTTATGCTGTTATGATACGGTATTAATTTCATGATTAATTTCGTTATTAAAAAGAGATAACAGTTGCATACAAGTGCATTTCGTAGAGCATTCTACGAAAAAAGCAACTAGAAAGAAAGAGAGATATGACTAACACTTATTTCAGTATTAATACTGAAAATGTCAAAAAATAACTCTCCCAATTCTCCAAATTACAATATCCTTCCATTAATCATGAAATTTGAACATTAATATTGATTTTGTGTTGCCATCATGTTTAGACATTTTTCATAGTTGAATATTATATTTAAACGAGTGCGACGTGTTTAATTATTTATTTCTTATTTATTTCAGTGAGTGCAAACAAAATGAATAGAATAGAAATAATATTCACGAACATTCATTTACTAAATTATATAATTGCCATTTACTTTAAACACAGATACCGGCAACACAACTTTAAGAAAATGTTAGCTGATTTTGATAGTGTGTCCGTCTCTGTTTCTCAAATCTGTTGTCTCCTCTTACAGCATTACAGATTTGTTATTGAAAACTTCGGGGGAGAGGATTAATTCGTCTCTTCTACATAATATGTAGTTACATACAATAACAAGAAAGTTGAAATTAAAATTTGTTTATTATTTGTTAAAGATTTTTTTAAAATAAAAACAAAAAGTCATATATCATTATTAACTTTTTGTGTTTATTTTAAAATTTAAAAAAAGCTTTATGATTCTTGGATGGAATGAGAAGAGGAAAAGAAGAGAAGAGAGAGACAAGACCTCTTTTTCTCTTCCTCGTCCGCCTAAACATAACATCTCTCGACTCATCAAGCAAAGGATGAGCTTCAGTGGATCGCAGTATGGCAGCTGCTCTACCACTTACAACACCTTGCCCGTCACCAAAGTCGTTTACAATTGATTCTAGGCATCATCATCATATTTTATAATGTTTATTCATATAAACTAGCATTTACATAAGTGCTTTATATACATCCCATGATAACTATGTTTAATGAAACATTGGCTTCAAAATTCATTTGTCGCTTATAACATAAAAATTACAAGCTTTTAAATGGTTTATTGCCATACAATACGATTGCCCCATTACTATTATTGCAGACCAGCACGGATACGACCTTAGAGGCGTTCAGGCATAATCCAGCGGACGTAGCATCATACCACTGTTCGCTCGAACAAGTATTGTGCCATTGGTCCGTACCTGCGGTTCCTCTCGTACTACGCAGGAATGCTGTCGCAACAACAATTGTCATCAGTAGGGTAAAACTAACCTGTCTCACGACGGTCTAAACCCAGCTCACATTCCCTTGCATGGGTGAACAATCCAACGCTTGGTGAATTTTGCTTCACAATGATAGGAAGAGCCGACATCGAAGGATCAAAAAGCAACGTCGCTATGAACGCCTGGCTGCCACAAGTCAGTTATCCCTGTGGTAACTTTTCTGACACCTAAACTTAAAATTTTATCTTGACTGTGTTACAGAAATCTAAATTATTAGTATTTAAGTTATAAATTGAATTTTACAACTCTATACTATGAAATTATATAGCAGAATGGGCTGAAAATAAAGAAGAAAAGGAGAAGTTACTAAAATTGAATATGTACCTGTTCCAAAATGGTTATTATTATAGATGGTGTTAATTAGTGTGGTCCTCTGGGGGCTGGCTAACGTCTTCACTGGATGTTCGGCAGTGAGCACCTTACTTAATTTCTCAATACGACGCTGCAATGATATGCTTTTGGAGTGGTGTTAAAAGCATTTCAAACCTGCATTTCTAAACGTCTATGGTTTGAACGGTTCCTCCATACGAGCTTCATGAATTCTTTATGGATGATCCAACTGCCTCTCATTGTGGTGTGAATGATATCCTCTATTTGGTGATTGTTCAGCTGTAGATGTTGGATGAGGATATCATTATTCTTACACCAAGCACCTCTCGCACCAACGATGAAGGGTAAGATGAACAAGTTCTTCCCAGGATACAACTGCTGTAACTTTTCTATGCAGCCTTGTCTGCTGTATAAGCTACTCTTGTTTTCATACTGAGCCAAAAGTGGAATCGGGCCTTCCCAGTTTACACCGACGTCACTGATTATCACACTTTCTTCCTTCTCGAAGATCAAATCAGGTTTTCTCAAAAGTCCGTCGGTGCATCTGATGTGTGCTTCGATAACTACCTTCCAACCTTTTAGTCGGGCGAATTTTGCTAGCCTGTGGACTATGAAGTCATGGCGTTTTATTCTTTGACTATGCGTTAGTGGACATTGCAGTAGGATGTGGCTTAGAGATTCCACTTTAAAACAGCCATTCCTACACAGTCTTTGCTGCGGCGGGTTGGATGGTATACCTTGACTTGGTAGCAAGTTGTACCTGAGATGAATCGCCTTCAGGTAGTCCTCTGTATTCCAATATCTCGGTGTGGATCTAATGAAGCTGCAGCATGCTGAGTGATGTTGTACTTGCTTAATTCCATTGCCTGAGTAAGACATTTCAAGTTGTTTCTCAAAGTGAGCATGCACCGCTGTTTTTGTTGAAATGTCATCGTGAATTAGCTTCCGGTGCCTAGCAATCCACGGCTCAGACCAGGAATACACTTGCTGCAGCAACTCGCTTTCATCTTTTAGCCGTTCCCAGCGTGAAAGAGTAATAATTGGAATTTGTTTTCGAAAGTTGAAAATACCTAGACTACCAGCTTTTATTGATGCATACAGGATCGCGTTAGCGCTGTGAATCGGCAACTTAAGTATTCTACGTACAGCAAATCTCACCGTTTTGTCAACTCTAGCAAGGATCTTATTGGTGACGTTCGGCCGCTGAAGAACTGCAATGTACCTGGGCAATAGATGTTGTCTAATGATGAATAGTTTTTGATCTGGTTTCAAGGGTGCTTTCATTATTGATTAAAGTTGTAGCCATAAGTTCTCTGTGTTGCACTCTGTAAGACCTTCGCTATTGAATGAATGACCGAGGTATTTGAACTGGTCATCCACCTTTAAAGTGGAGATGAAGCTATTGTTTATTTTGAGTATGGGGTTGGTTTCTATGAACAATTTCTTTTTGCCAGGTACAGTCTTCATGATAAGAGATTTGCACTTATCAGGATTTGCATGGAGGCCTCTCCTCGAAAAGAAATTCTCCGCATGATCTAACATTCTTTGAGCATCGGCTGGTGTATTCGCAAAGAGTATCAAATCGTCAGCATATGCAAGGCAAGCTAACTTTGTCGTTCCCATTTTGATGCCGGTAAACTTATTGTTCAGCTGTAATATAAGTTCGTCTAATACCGCATTGAAAAGAAATGGTGACAAGGGATCCCCTTGCTTAACTCCTTTCTTTATCGAATAAGCACCAATTTGAGTGTTGTTGCAGGCTATCGTAGTTGATGAGTTATTGTAATTGTCCGATATGATGTTGATAGTTTTCGGATCAATATTCAATCTTCTGATAGCTCGCACGATGCTGTGATGAGAGATCATGTCGAAAGCTTTTGTAAGGTCAAGGCTTACAATGGTTAGCTGCTTGGTTTCTTTTCGGTGGTGTTTAATGACAAATTCTACGGTTGCAAAGTTTGCAAAGCAACCATCTATTGGACGAGATCCTAGTAGTATGAATATGGGGTTTCTGGACCATGGAGCAGGAGCAAAAATGACGTCATCACGTTTTCAGTGCGGGTCACGTGGTTTAAGGTTGTGTGTTATCAGTGAGGGGTGCGGGGAGGTCAAGGTTGCGTGTTATCAGTGAGGGGTAACAGGGGTCAAGGCTAGTGAGGGGTCACGTGGGTCAAGATTTTTTTTCTGTTCAGTGATGGATCATGCGGGGTTAAGAATTTTTTTATCAGTGAGGGTTAAAATTATGGGCGTTATCATTAAAAAGCAATGGAAAATTTTTGATACAATTCTGATTCACGTGTGCTTAATCAGTGCTAAGCATGTTGAGACATGTTTGTCTTAAGTTTAAAAATGTTTATGATGTCATTGTTTTTTGAGTTAACTTTTTAGGATTATTCATATGTGCTGAGCATGTTGAGACATGTTTGTTCAAGTTTCATATTGTTTATGCTGTGTTATTGTTTTTAGTTAACTTTTTACGAATAATTATGTTGAGACATGTTTGTTCAAGTTTAAAGTTTTTCGAATGTGTGTTATTAGTTTAAAAAAAGTTTGGGGATAAGATATTCATACTATAAATGAATACAATGAAGACAAAGCTGTTTTAGAGCTGTGTAAAGACCTGTTTAAGCTGTTTTAGAGCTGTTTAAAGACCTGTTTAAGCTGTTTTAGAGCTGTTTAAAGACCTGTTTGAGCTGTTTCTGGACCTGTTTAAGCTGTTTTAGAGCTGTTTAAAGACCTGTTTAAGCTGTTTTTGGACCTGTTTAAGCTGTTTTAGAGCTGTTTTTGGACCTGTTTAAGCTGTTTTAGAGCTATTTAAAGACCTGTTTGAGCTGTTTTTGAACCTGTTTAAGCTGTTTTAGAGCTGTTTTTAGACCTGTTCAAGCTGTTTTAGAGCTGTTTTAGCTGTTTTAGAGCTGTTTTCGGACCTGTTTAAGCTGTTTTAGAGCTGTTTAAAGACCTGTTTGAGCTGTTTTTGGACCTGTTTAAGCTGTTTTAGAGCTGTTTTTGGACCTGTTTAAGCTGTTTTAGAGCTGTTTAAGCTGTTTCATAGCTGTTTCAGAGCTGTTTGAATACTTGTTTTTAAGCTGTTTTTCAAAGCATCATTATGGAAAACGAGATAATTAAGAGTATTATAAAAACAAGAAATGTTATTCGTAAAAAATATCAAGTTTAAAAACTGGTAAAGCAGAAGAAGAAATACAATTGGAAAGTGTTTTTAAACCAATAACTCAACCTTTGCAGAAAATAGTAGATAAAACTTATTATCCGGATATTAAATCTGAAGTAAAAGAAGAAGAATGTGAGACTCTATTTAATCCTAAACGTTTGAAAACTGAATTTTCAAGTACACCACATGAATATTTCAATAAGTTAGAAGAGAATTTTGAAACACCTCAAACAATTAAACAATCTGATTTTTCATTGAAATCATTCGATGAAAGTTTTGATGAATCACAACAACTACAACAACCAGCATTTTCAAACTCGCCAAATTGATTTTTGAAAGAAATGAAATTAAAAGAAGATGATATTGATTATAAATACGGACCACATTAAGATCATGATAGAAATATTTGGAAAATAGGAAACTCTTCTTTTGATATTAACGATAAAACTATTGTTATTGATGGAAATTTTTATTCTCTAACACCTGTTTTGATACAATTATTGTTTTTAAAACATCCTAATAAAACGGTATGCACTAAAGCTGACTTCAAAAATTATAAAAAAATCATAATACAAACAAGTGCAAATAAACGAGATTATGAGGATGGAGGACAAATATCTGGAAACAAAAGTACGAAGTATAGACTAATTAAGGGATTGTTCAAATCTCATTCTGGTTCTGCATTAATGCATTTACTAAAAGAAAAATCTAATTATGTATACTGGGATGATCCAAATGAATTAGTGAATAGATTGAAATTACTATTAGCATCTACACATGCAGGTCATAATAATCACAACAATGAGATAGTTTCAATAATTGAGGAGCTCAGAGAAGCAGACATTATCGTATAAATTTATATTCTACAACGTGAAATTTAATATTTACATTATGAGCGTTGACAAGTTTAGACGTTTCTCTATTCGGAGACATCACCATGCTACAAAACTTTTTTTTAGATAAATAAAACCAATTTTTTTTAAATGAATGCTTTTTATTTTATTTTATATATGTATTTATTTTTCAGTTTTATTATTTTATAAATATGTATTTATTTTTCAGTTTTCTTATTTAATATATGTATTTATTTTTCAGTTTTCTTATATAATATACATATCTATTTTTCAGTTTTCTTATTCTAAACTTATTCTAAAATGACCCCATGCGTGTGTACTAACACCATCTTCTCTAACACATCTCTTATCATCTATATAACTTAAAGCTACTTTATTTACGTTTTGAGTATATATCTTATGAATGTATGACCTAAATACTAACATATTACCATAAAATAATTGTTTCTTATATAAACAATCTCTATAATTATCTAAACTTAAATTATCTACAGCTGTTTTTTTAACACCTTTAGCTTTTATATTAATTTACAATCTTCTACATCTATTGAATACATTTTTGATTTTAAACCTATAAACTCTTTCATTATCCGACCATTGTTCTCATCTTTCATTAAACCTAATACTTTTTTATTTTTAAGCGGAATATTATAAGGGTTATCAGGTAAGTATTCGGAAGTATCAAATTTAGGGTCAATATCATTTATAATGTCACTATAGAAATCTTCAGTTTCTATTGAATATATAAACGAATCTGTATCCATGTAAGCAAGAAGTACTTTTTCATCATACTTGGGTTTTATATAATCATAGTGAAAGTCGTACATCTTCCACTTTGATAGCTCTAATACAACGAAACCAAGATAAATTTGTTTGTTATAGTATGTTCGAATTCTCTCAAGTTGTATAGCTGTCATATTTTCTGTAAACTGAGCTAAGCTGTGGAAATTCGGTTTAGCTATTAAAGCCCTAGCACCTAAATGTTTACCACTACTTTCCCAGTCAGTAACGATTTTGACATCTTTTCGTTTGTCAACATTTTCCATCGTTTTACCGTACACAGCATTATTCAACAACTTGAAAAAGTTCTTTTCAAAAGTATTTTTTGCAATAGTACGATAATATGTATTTAAATCAATATATTTTTTCAACCAACATGATTGTTTAAACTGTAGCGCTCTGTGAATTTTCACTAATTTCAACCCGTGTTTTAAACATTGCTGAAGATTTCTATAGTGAATTATATAATTTCTTTTTACTGTCAAATCTGTAATTAATTTGTTGAATTTTGACCCCGGACTTTTTTTATTTTGTGCACAAAACGGTAAATCATTATGTAAATCATGAAGAGATTCAGGATACTCTAAATCTACTTCTAAAATATAACCCGTATCTGAGTTATCTGTAATATTAAGAATATTTATATCTTCAACGTTTTCTACCCATTGAAAATCAGAATATGGTAAAGGTTGTGACATAGCCCAACCGTATAAATTATTTGCATCAACATACATTAAATATGAAGATGGTTTATTTTCATCGAAATTACTCATATACTTGTTATTCGCTGTAGAATGTCTATGCGAACATTGAGTAATTCCACCACGGATACCTTTTTTAATAAAATTATACATATTTATGTCGGTGAATAGTTCAAGATTTATTTCAGTATATTTTAACATCGCGTCCCATGATAACCCCGGAGTTGTATAATACTGACAGGGATCCAGCGATCCAGGGATCCAGGATTTCTACAAACTTTTCTAAAATTTTCGAATACATCTGTTAAAAGCAATACATCTGTTAAATATAACTCTAAATAATCCCAAATGTTTTTACAATCAAATTTTTCCCAAACTTTCTTAGCATGAATGTAATCTTTATCAGAACATTTACTATTTGTTAATTTGCTATCGAAATGTTTTTGTGAAGGTAAACACGTTTCATCTAGACGTTCAAAAAAATTAATGTATTCGTATGGAAATACTCCTTTACGTGTTAGTAATTTGAAATTTTCTTCTTCTGGATATAAAGATTTAACTGTTTTCAAATCTTCCGGGGATAAATTTCCTACTAATGAATCTAGACTAGACTGCATAAATCTTACGGAATCTAAAAATCTAAGTTCAATTGTATCAGTTTCATTAACGAAAATTCGTTTTGAAAGTGATACATACAATTCTTTATTTAATGGTATCAAATTTATATCACCATCAATATTTGCTAATTCTTTAACAAATAAGTGACAGTCATAACCAGAAAAATTATGAAAGAAAATTGGGAAAAACTTTGGGACTTGATACCGCAAATTACATTCATTATGCGCTGGACCCCTGTACTTTCCTGTTAAATGACAATGGTCGGCTACTCTTATATTACCTAAATATTTCTTACATATATGACAAATCTTACTACTACATTGTCTCCTTTCTTCAAAAGCTGTGAGTGGTTCCATCGCCTTTGGATTCATAATAACATTATTATGAATATCTAATACATCTTCAACCAGGGATTGTACAAATTTTGCTGGTGAGTCCTTTCCTTTATACACTTTTAATTTACTTAAGCTATCATCATAAGAACATTTGATATAATAAGAGAATGCACAAGGAACGTGTTGTTGTATATTTGTTGTTGATGAAATATCTGGATTTGGAATACACGTATTTAATCCTTGTAAAATGCATTCAAAGTCTGCGTATATAACAAATGGGACCTCTAATTGACGTTCGTATTTCTCAAATTTCAATTCATTTTTTTCTGGTGATGGCATAAGTGTAACAATCTTACTGCATTCATTTTTATGTATATTGTACGCCTCTTCGGTATAAAAATGTTGCAAACATCCATTGCATAAAAATATCTTCTCTTTATGTTTTGTTATTTGAGATTTTATTAATCTTGATATGTTCTTGATCCACACATAATGACTCTTTTCTCCATCTTGAATCAACAATAAATTAATATGTATTTTCTTCTCATTCTTTGTGCAATAATACGGTCCCACAATTTTACATGTATTAAATTGCATTTCTTCACAACCGTATACGTTTATACTAATTTCAGGATTTAGGTCTTCAAACTTTGTTATGTCCGTCACCTTCAGTGGAAATTCAAGATCATCAAATTCTAATATCATATTGTTTTTCAGAAGAATTGTACTTGCAACAATATTTTCAATATTATATGATGAAACTCTATCAGAATGAACTTCACCAGGATCTATAGCTGAAATTATTGCCCATTTAAAGCAGTATTCGTCCTTATTTTTCACATTAATACAAGCATGTTTACGTGCAATTGTTGTTGGTAATGGTAAATACTGAGAACCTCTTATTGGCCTGTACTGATTAATGTTGATTTCAAGATGGATTATTCTTATAAGAGTCCAACCACTATCTCGTTCTTGAAACTCTTGCATTTTTGTATGAATTTTATCAATCATAACTTCGTATGCAGACGATAACTCAGTTTCATTTCTAACGATTATCATTTTTGACTGGAATGATTTAACTGAAGTTGTTATTTCATCGTTATCATCATTTTCTTTTGTTAATTTCATATACTCTGCAAATAGTTCTATGTTGAATTTAAAAGATGAGTGTTTAATCAGTTGTTTATTTAATGTTTCTATAATAATATCTTTCTCCGCTTTTAAAAAGTTAAAAGGATCCAGATTTCCTTCATCCTTGTTTTCATAAATGAGCGTTTCAATTCGTTCCTCAAAGCTACTTTTCACTACTTTCAATTTATCATTAATTGGTTCGGCTGCTTTTATTTTATGTACATTTGTTCTTAGATGATAACTCCAGTCCTTGATTGAAATTTCTTTATTACATGTTTGACATAAAATTTTGTTTTGTGACGATGATGATGTAGAAGGCTGATTACATATATCATTAGAAATTGAAGACACCTTATGCTGAGTTCTCATATGCGTTAGTAGATTTTCTTTGCGTGTAAAGCTCTTCTTGCAAATGTTACAAATTTCGTGGTTACCATGAGCTGAGTGGACATGTCTTTTCAAGTTATACTTACTTGAAAATCCATTTCCACAAACTTCACATATAAAACTCTTCATTTTGTAGTCTATGTAAATTAATTTTTTTTATTTTAATAAACAATTTAAAACTGAATAAGTTTTAATATCCTTTTTTAAGATCCTTAAACACAACTTCAAATTTAAAAGAAAATTAATTGAACACTTTGAAACTGAATAAATTTTAATATTTTTTTTTAATATCCTTAAACACAACTTCAAATTTAACAGAAAATTAATTAAACACTTTGAAACTGAATAAATTGTAATATCCTTTTTTAAGACTTTAAACTTTAAAATAAAATCAAATAATCACTTTGAAATTTCACGATGAACTGATGCCGCTTCAAGAAATTGTCTTCATTTATAGTATGAATATCTTATCCCCAAACTTTTTTTAAACTAATAACACACATTCGAAAAACTTTAAACTTGAACAAACATGTCTCAGTATAATTATTCGTAAAAAGTTAACTAAAAACAATAACACAGCATAAACAATATGAAACTTGAACAAACATGTCTCAACATGCTCAGCACATATGAATAATCCTAAAAAGTTAACTCAAAAAACAATGACATCATAAACATTTTAAAACTTAAGACAAACATGTCTCAACATGCTTAGCACTGATTAAGCACACGTGAATCAGAACTGTATCAAAAATTTTCCATTGCTTTTTAATGATAACGCCCATAATTTTAGCCCTCACTGATAAAAAAATTCTTAACCCCGCATGATCCATCACTGAACAGAAAAAAAAATCTTGACCCACGTGACCCCTCACTAGCCTTGACTCCTGTTACCCCTCACTGATAACACGCAACCTTGACCTCCCCGCACCCCTCACTGATAACACACAACCTTAAACCACGTGACCCGCACTAAAAACGTGATGACGTCATTTTTTCTCCTGCTCCATGGTCCAGAAACCCCATATTCATACTACTGATCCTCTTTGAATATCGCATAATTTGAGCTCGCTTAATCGTCTTGCCAAGATCTTATTAAAAATTCGAAGAAATATCGAAGAGATGGTAATAGGACGCCAGTTCTTAACTAGATGTAACTCAGTTTTTGTTTTCGGGATAAGAATCGTCTTGCTGCTTTTAAGACACTTTGAAATACACTCAAAGTATAGCATGATGTTGTATAGCAGCAAGAGTCTCATTCTCGGTATTCGCTTGATGTCTGTGAGACTAACTCTATCGGGACCTGGTGTGTTCACCTTTGTTGTTAGAAGTGCGTTATCCAGGTCTTCGGCAGATATTGGTTGACTTGCGCAATATTCATTTACAAATGGATCTGTAATTGGTTCTTGATCCATTGTGGAAGCCGTGGAGAATAATTCTTCATACGATGTTTTGATATCTTCCACGTTTGGTGTTACTTGCTGCTCTGTTGTATGGTCAAAACCATCAATCAACCTCCTAGCATACGCTGATCGGTTTTTTCTGTAGGCAGCTTGAGTCAACTTCTATAATCTAGCTCTTTTCTGTCTGCTCGATAAACTCTTATCCGTATTACTGGTCGTTGTTGAAGCTGTTCTGCTTCGATTTTCGATATTTCTTTTATTGGTGCTTTTTATAATACGATTTGACCAAACTTCAAATTCTGCCAGCAAATTGGATTTTGAGGATGTTAGGACGAGCTGTCTAAATTCAATATCTTCGTCTTCCAGTTTTGAGGCTGGAATTTCGGATATGAATTGAAGTAATCTTTCGTCCTGTGTTGTGTTTATTGCAATATCATCCTCACCATGAAGCTGAAGCTGTTCTTCTACCTGATATTGCTGTTGCTGCATTTCTTCTCTATAGCTAGCAACTTTCTGCCTGTACTTTGCATTCTTTCTACGTGCCTTAATCGCATCTTTGGTTCTGTTAGATATGGACACGAGAAAATCGACCAGTTCTATGCCTTCGTACGTTGCTTCAGCCCTTGCCAGTTCGTTTTCCTCGTCTTCTGTCCATGCAACCCTGTTGCTAGCACTAGCTCTAACCTCTTCCTGTAGTGCACTATTATACGATGCTTTGTGTTTGAGAGACAAGTGGAGTCTCATGCTTCTGTAAGATTTGAATTCTTTCTTGCATTCCGGGCATGTTTTTTCTTCTTCTTCCGGAATGGCTCGTTGAAGTTTGCAATATCGACGCTTGTGAGACAGCAAGCTATCCCTGCTTGCATAGGTGTTACCACATTCACAGCGGCATACTTCTCTGAGTGGTGAGGACATAGTGGTAGCGTTCTCACTATGCCTATATTAGCTTAAATTTTCGACTCACCACAACCTGGGACACAAATAAGTGCCAAATGCTCTCTATCGCTTATAAAATACAACAAAAATACTGGTACACCTACTGCACAATACGGTGGTAAGCTGATTTGTGTATTGTAATTGTTGTTATATATACCAGTATATGAGAAAACGAGACAAACTGATGTTGTTGTTTTGTTGAATTGAAGACTCGTTATCTCTATTCAGCCTATGTACAACTACTACGCAAATCGTTGAAGTCTGTGTAAACCAGATTGGAGTATTGTAGTTGTTGCTATATGTACTGTTGTTGTTAAATGTACCCTCGTGAGAGAGAACGAGACAAACGGATTTAATTGAGCAACTGTGAACTCGTTATCTCGATCACACTTATGCACAGCTACAATACGTTTAAATCTGACGTTTTTCTTGTGCTTTTTCTTATATAAAACCGACACCCGTTATATAACAAAACTGTGTACAGCTACGTCACACTATGTGTAATTTGATTTATATGATGTTGTTGTTATATGTACACGCACAATGTGTATGACTTATGTATTGTTTTTGTTGTATAATGTATTTGCACATAGAAAAAACGAATTTTTCGAAATTACTGAAAACTCGTTAAAAATTAACACAATATTTAATCGCCAAATTAAAGTACTTAATTTTCCGATTAATTTGATGTATAATTTAAAGCGATACGTCGAATATTTCCCGTGTAAAAGAATATTTTTGCAGAGCAACAGGAAACACGTGTGCTCACTTCGACGTCACTTAAGAGAGTCATAGTTACTCCCGCCGTTTATCCGCGCTTACTTGAATTTCTTCACTTTGACATTCAGAGCACTGGGCAGAAATCACATTGTGTCAACACCCGTTAGGGCCATCACAATGCTTTGTTTTAATTAGACAGTCGGATTCCCCAAGTCCGTGCCAGTTCTGAATTGATTGTTAATTGATAGCCGTTATTAATTTAATAGAAATTTTAAAAATTTCTATAAATTATTAGCAAGAAAGTTCCACAATTGGTTACGTAAACTTCTAATACGGGGAACAGATAAATACAATTTTCTTAAAAATAAATTTTAAAAAAATCATATTATATCCTAATTTACCCAGAACAAGTACATAAACCATATTATTGTTTCCCAATCAAGCCCGACTATCTCAATCTTCAGAGCCAATCCTTATCCCGAAGTTACGGATCTAATTTGCCGACTTCCCTTACCTACATTATTCTATCGACTAGAGACTCTTCACCTTGGAGACCAGCTGCGGATATCGGTACGGCCTGTTGAGAAGTTTGCGTGACCCTACCATAGATTTTCAAGGTCCGAGGAGAAAATATCGACACAGCAGTAAATGCCATGCTCTTCTAGCCCATCTACCATATCTCTCTTCGAAAGACTTCCATGGTAGTATGACTATAAAACAGAAAAGAAAACTCTTCCGATACCTCTCGACGGCTTCTCTATGGTTGTTTCTGTTACCAGGATGAGCATAAAAGCCCATATTTAATAACAAACGCATACTCAACAGGTTACGGAATTGGAACCGTATTCCCTTTCGTTCAAAATATTAAATAAGTAGGACCGACTAACTCGTGATCAACCACTGCTCACACGAAACCCTTCTCCACTTCAGTCCTCCAACGTCTCATTCGATTATTTGCTACTACCACCAAGATCTGTGCCAATGGCGGCTCCATGCAGGCTTACGCCAAACACTTCTACGCACACCATTGTACCCTCCTACTCACTAAAGCTTCAAAATTTATTAATTTATAAAAGTTAATAAATCATATGCTTTAGCGGTAATGTATAGGCATACAACTTGAGCGCCATCCATTTTAAGGGCTAGTTGCTTCGGCAGGTGAGTTGTTACACACTCCTTAGCGTATTACGACTTCCATGTCCACCGTCCTGCTGTTTTAAGCAACCAACGCCTTTCATGGTATCAGCATGAGTTGTTAATTTGGGCGCCGTAACATTACGTTTGGTTCATCCCACAGCGCCAGTTCTGCTTACCAAAAGTGGCCCACTGGGCACAATATATCATAACCTAAACCTTCATTTCAAAAAAGGTTGTGTTCTTACCCATTTAAAGTTTGAGAATAGGTTAAGGTCGTTTCGGCCCTAATGCCTCTAATCATTCGCTCTACCAGATAAGATTATATTAAATAATATTTCATTGCACCAGCTATCCTGAGGGAAACTTCGGAGGGAACCAGCTACTAGATGGTTCGATTGGTCTTTCGCCCCTATACCCAATTCTGACAATCGATTTGCACGTCAGAACTGTTTCGATCTTCCATCAGGGTTTCCCCTGACTTCGACCTGATCAGGTATAGTTCACCATCTTTCGCGTCACAACATATATACTCAAGGTACGCTCCAGTTAGAGGTATATATAATATAAATATTAATATACATAACTTAATGGAACGCCCCGGGATTGCATAAATATTTTATTAAAAATATTAACTAATCCCAAATTTAAACAGTTAAGTTAATTTCGCCTTTAGGTTTTATATACCCAATGGCTTGCACACATGTTAGACTTCTTGGCCCGTGTTTCAAGATGGGTCCCGAAGGTATCCTAAATCTATCGCATTGTTAATCATATAAACGCATATAATATATAAGATAAGATTAAAAATCAAATCTTTATTATAACATAAAATATGTTAGCGTTATATATTTAAATCTGTCAATAATTTATCCGATACTGTATTTTAATTGAATTTTATTCCATTTAACCTTTAAAAAAAATTAAATAATGAATAAACTGATTCAAACAGATCTTATGATAAATTTTTATAATATTAACAGATTACAATGTCTTCATATGAAAAAATTGCACACCATTCATATACTAATTTTTACATTAGTATATTATTATTGAGGAATTTTTCATATTTAGATATTTAGGTTCATCGGGCTTAACCTCTAAGCAGTTTCACGTACTATTTAACTCTCTATTCAGAGTTCTTTTCAACTTTCCCTCATGGTACTTGTTTGCTATCAGTCTCATGGTTATATTTAGTTTTAGATGGAGTTTACCACCCAATTAGTGCTGCACTATCAAGCAACACGACTCTTAGGAGATATCTTCTAGTAATCATTAACGTTACTACGGGCCTGGCACCCTCTATGGGTAAATGGCCTCGTTTAGGAAGGACTGGGACTGTTAATATGTCATACTAGATAATAGATATTCCATACACTGCATCTTATATTTGTTATAAAAACAAAATAACTCAGTGCTGAACTATTTTCTTTTCGCTCGCCGCTACTAAGAAAATCCTTGTTAGTTTCTTTTCCTTCCCTCATTAATATGCTTAAATTCAGGGAGTAATCTCATATGAGTTGAGGTTGTTAGATATTTTATATAAATAAAAAAAAAATTTCTTTAAATACAATTTTTCTTATTCAAATATTAAAATGCAATTTATCTTGATATTTTATAATTATTACCTAAAAAATAGAACCAAACCAAATTATCTTACTATCCATAGAAATTTAATACGTTTTATATTTATATTTATTTTTGTACTAAAAATATGGAATTCATTAATCTGATTTGGGAATCAAAATAATGCAATTCTAATAAAAAAATTGTACAAATTTTTTTTTCTTAAAAATTCAAAAATAATTTATTCATGTTATGGATAATATAAAAAATCCAGTAACACATTATGTGCATTATATAAAAATATATTTTATATATATGCAACAATTTATAATAATAAAAAATTATTATTATTAAGTCTTACAACCCTCAACCATATGTAGTCCATGCAGCACTTTTATAATAAAAGTACATAAAGCATGGACTGCAATATGCGTTCGAAATGTCGATGTTCATGTGTCCTGCAGTTCACACGATGACGCACAGTTTGCTGCGTTCTTCATCGACCCATGAGCCAAGTGATCCTCCACTTAGAGTAATAATTTTTATTTTTTTATGTTAGCAAATGTTTTGTTTTTTTTTTATATATCATAAAAATATATAATATGATATATAAAAATTATAAGTACATTTTTTTATTGTGAGTGTCTAGTTTAATTTTAAAAAAAAAACCTTAATTTATCTAAATTATTAAAAAAGCAATGCCTGCTTCCTATTAATTTAAATAAATACAATATAAATGTACTCTTTTATATAAATAATGTTAGCTGAAATTTTCTTCTAATCAAAAACTGTGTGTGTGGATAGATATAGGTGGTCCACAATATATAGTTCGTGCGGTTTTTTGATATAGAAATTTCAAACACTTTATTTATATAAACACACATTTTTTGTTACCTCTTTTTCTTTTTTTTTAAACTTGCTTTAAGAGAAAGTATGAATTGCTAACAATTTACATTTAGCGCATCATCCCAGAGATTTATTTTTCTGTGTGAAAATTTCACAATATACGAAACACCATTGATTTACGCAATGTATATGGGTTCACATTATATATATTGTGTTTTATTTTTTTTTTATGTAATTTTTGTGTTTAAAAGAATCACAATAATGATCCTTCCGCAGGTTCACCTACGGAAACCTTGTTACGACTTTTACTTCCTCTAAATAATCAAGTTCGGTCAACTTCTGCGAAACAACCGCAACACACGAGGCGTCACAGCGATCACGTCCGGAGACCTCACTAAATAATTCAATCGGTAGTAGCGACGGGCAGTATACACAAAGGGCAGGGACGTAATCAATGCGAGTTAATGACTCGCACTTACTAGGAATTCCAGGTTCATGTGAACAGTTTCAGTTCACAATCCCAAGCATAAAAGTGATTCAGCGGTTTACCCGGACCTTTCGGTCTAGGAAATACACGTTGATACTCTCATTGTAGCGCGCGTGCAGCCCAGGACATCTAAGGGCATCACAGACCTGTTATTGCTCAATCTCATTATTGCTAGACGCAATTTGTCTATTTAAGAAGCTAGTGTCCGTATTAATGGGACAAACAAACATGTACGACTCCACCCTACATAAACATATTCAAATACTCATTACATTTTATTGCAAATCATAATTGAAGGTTATGCAAGGTTTCAACATCATAATCCTGAAAGCATCTATTTAATATATATGAGTCTCGTTCGTTATCGGAATTAACCAGACAAATCACTCCACGAACTAAGAACGGCCATGCACCACCACCCATAGATTCGAGAAAGAGCTATCAATCTGTCTTACTCATTTATGTTCGGACCTGGTAAGTTTTCCCGTGTTGAGTCAAATTAAGCCGCAGGCTCCACTCCTTGTGGTGCCCTTCCGTAATTCCTTTAAGTTTCAGCTTTGCAACCATACTTCCCCCGGAGCCCAAAAGCTTTGGTTTCCCGGGAAGCGACTGAGAGAGCCATACAAGTAGCTACACCCAATTGCTAGCTGGCATCGTTTATGGTTAGAACTAGGGCGGTATCTGATCGCCTTCGAACCTCTAACTTTCGTTCTTGATTAATGAAAACATCTTTGGCAAATGCTTTCGCTTAAGTTAGTCTTACGACGGTCCAAGAATTTCACCTCTCGCGTCGTAATACTAATGCCCCCAACTGCTTCTATTAATCATTACCTCTTGATCTAAAAACCAATGAAAGTAGAACAGAGGTCTTATTCCATTATTCCATGCACAAAGTATTCAGGCAATTGGAGCCTGCTTTAAGCACTCTAATTTGTTTAAAGTAATTGTACCGGCCTAAAACAACACTCGGTGAAGAGCACTGAAGCAGGTTTAAAAAGGAGTTATACATAAAAATTCCGAAGAATAATTATATATTAGAACTCCACCGGAAAGACGCTCAACCATGTTTACGATACCGTGAGGCATCGCTTGGTTTTAGCCTAATAAAAGCACAGGTTTCAAAGGTCCCTGTTTATATTGCATGTATTAGCTCTAGAATTACCACAGTTATCCAAGTAACTGTTAATGATCTAAGGAACCATAACTGATATAATGAGCCTTTTGCGGTTCCACTATAAATTCGTGTGTACTTAGACATGCATGGCTTAATCTTTGAGACAAGCATATAACTACTGGCAGGATCAACCAGAATAATGTTATATTTTTTTAAAGTACTAGATGCTAACAATAATGTAATATACTGTGCATCTAGCCTTTTTTTTTTTTCTAAAAATATATAGGATATGTATTGCTGCTAACGTTACAAACATAAAGAGTAACGCGCCGCATTACACCTATATTTTTTAGTATAATTTTATGCTAACGATATATATTTAAATAGTATCGCGCATTCAATTATATTTTATAATTATACATATTTCCTTTTCTTTTATGAAGCATCTTATATGTGATAAATAAGGTTATAAACCTTATATGTTTTTCACATAGTAAGAGTTATTTATTAAATTGAATTTGCAATATTTTTTTTTATATAAAAAATTTATTTGGTCACATACGAAGATTGCTTTATTTTGATACATATGTATTAAAATTTAAATGATATATACCTAATTAGGCATTATTCATGACCCAACCTTGTATAGTTTTACTTATACTTTTTCCGTTCATAAAAAATATCTTAGTTAGTTACAAAAGACCCCACTTGAATGAAGACTTTCATACTCTCGTTTGGTTCTTTAAAACCAACACCCACATATATGTTGTGGAACAAGATCCGCTGTAAAAACTGAACAATAAACGTTTTCAATGTAAGATATATGTATGTTTATATATTTAATATATAACGGAAACAATATAAAATACGAAAACGAAAACGAAAACGAAAACGAAAACGAAAACGAAAACGAAAACGAAAACGAAAATGAAAACGAAAACGAAAACGAAAACGAAAACGAAAACGAAAATGAAAACGAAAAATCGAAAAAAATCTTTTGTGTTCAAAATATTTGACAATAAAAATAATATGGAAAAACTAAAACAATATTATGCATTTTCGGCTTATGCTGTTATGATACGGTATTAATTTCATGATTAATTTCGTTATTAAAAAGAGATAACAAGTATGCTTTACGGAAAAAGCAACTAGAAAGAAAGAGAGATATGACTAACACTTATTTCAGTATTAATACTGAAAATGTCAAAAAATAACTCTCCCAATTCTCCAAATTCCAATATCCTTCCATTAATCATGAAATTTGAACATATTAATATTGTTTTTGTGTTGCCATCATGTTTAGACATTTTTCATAGTTGAATATTGTATTTAAACGAGTGTGATGTGTCTAATTATTTATTTCTAATTTTTTTCAGTGAGTGCAAACAAAATGAATAGAATAGAAATAATATTCACGAACATTCATTTACTAAATTATATAATTGCCATTTACTTTAAACACAGATACCGGCAACACAACTTTAAGAAAATGTTAGCTGATTTTGATAGTGTGTCCGTCTCTGTTTCTCAAATCTGTTGTCTCCTCTTACAGCATTACAGATTTGTTATTGAAAACTTCGGGGGAGAGGATTAATTCGTCTCTTCTACATAATATGTAGTTACATACAACAACAAAAAAGTTGAAATTAAAATTTGTTTATTATTTGTTAAAGATTTTTTTAAAATAAAAACAAAAAGTCATATATCATTATTAACTTTTTGTGTTTATTTTAAAATTTAAAAAAAGCTTTATGATTCTTGGATGGAATGAGAAGAGGAAAAGAAGAGAAGAGAGAGACAAGACCTCTTTTTCTCTTCCTCGTCCGCCTAAACATAACATCTCTCGAATCATCAAGCAAAGGATGAGCTTCAGTGGATCGCAGTATGGCAGCTGCTCTACCACTTACAACACCTTGCCCGTCACCAAAGTCGTTTACAATTGATTCTAGGCATCATCATCATATTTTATAATGTTTATTCATATAAACTAGCATTTACATAAGTGCTTTATATACATCCCATGATAACTATGTTTAATGAAACATTGGCTTCAAAATTCATTTGTCGCTTATAACATAAAAATTACAAGCTTTTAAATGGTTTATTGCCATACAATACGATTGCCCCATTACTATTATTGCAGACCAGCACGGATACGACCTTAGAGGCGTTCAGGCATAATCCAGCGGACGTAGCATCATACCACTGTTCGCTCGAACGAGTATTGTGCCATTGGTCCGTACCTGCGGTTCCTCTCGTACTACGCAGGAATGCTGTCGCAACAACAATTGTCATCAGTAGGGTAAAACTAACCTGTCTCACGACGGTCTAAACCCAGCTCACATTCCCTTGCATGGGTGAACAATCCAACGCTTGGTGAATTTTGCTTCACAATGATAGGAAGAGCCGACATCGAAGGATCAAAAAGCAACGTCGCTATGAACGCCTGGCTGCCACAAGTCAGTTATCCCTGTGGTAACTTTTCTGACACCTCTTGTTAAAAACTCTTTAAACCAAAAGGATCGATAGGCCGAGCTTTTGCTGTCTCTGTGTGTACTGAACACCGAGATCAAGTCAGCATTTGCCCTTTTGCTCTATGTGTGGTTTCTGTCCGCACTGAGCTGGCCTTGGGACACCTCCGTTATTATTTGAGAGATGTACCGCCCCAGTCAAACACCCCACCTGGCAATGTCCTTGAATTGGATCATACCTGAGTCTAGGAGCTATACCAAATTCAATTACTTTTGAAAATGTATTAAAAAAAATAAATTTTTTAATAATACATATCAATTTCATTAGAATTTGCTTGGTTTATATAACAAACTCTTGGTACTTTGAACAAGAAGCTTGCATCAAAACAAAATACCATAAAATATATAAAATATGTCCGTATAATGGCTATGTAAATGATACACATTCCATTTTATCAAGTAAGTAAGGAAACAATAAGAGTAGTGGTATTTCATTGTTGATAAAAAGTTATAAAACCAATTATCTCCCACTTATGCTACACCTCTTATGTCTCCTTACACTGCCAGACTAGAGTTAAGCTCAACAGGGTCTTCTTTTCCCGCTAATTATTCCAAGCCCGTTCCCTTGGCTGTGGTTTCGCTAGATAGTAGATAGGGATAGTAGGAATCTCGTTAATCCATTCATGCGCGTCACTAATTAGATGACGAGGCATTTGGCTATGTTTATGAGCCATGCCCCATTTATTGATCAAAATTAATTACAATATTAGTTCCCAACGTGAAAGTGTTATAATTGGAATATGTTTAGCGAAGTTGAAGATACCCAAACCTCCTGCCTTGATCGATATGTATATGATGGAGTTCGAGCAATGAGTAGGTAGCTTCAGTGCTTTTCGAATTGCAAATCGAATGATCTTGTCCGTTTTCGATAGAACCTTGTTGGTTACGTTAGGTCGCCGAAGAACTGCTATGTACCGTGGAATTAAGAAATCTCGGATTATTGTGTACTTTTGATCGGGTTTAAGTGGTGCTTTTAGAATGGTTTCCAACTGCAACCATAAATTATTACTGGTGCATTCTACCAATCCTTCTGCATTAAATTGATGGCCTAAGTACTTAAACTTTTCATCTATTTTTAAAGTGGATATTGGACTATTGTTTATTGTAAGTGTTTGGTTGGTGTCTGTGAATAATTTCTTCTTACCAGGTACAGTCTTCAAGATCAACGATTTGCACTTGTCTGGATTTGATTGAAGACCTCTCATCGAAAGGAATCTATCCGAATGATCAAGCATTCTTTGAGCATCGTTTGGTGTATTCGCAAAGAGTATTAAGTCATCAGCGTAAGCAAGGCACGTTAACTTTGTCGTTCCCATTTTTATTCCGGTAAACTTATTGTTCAGCTGGGTTAAAAGTTCATCTAGTACCGCATTGAATAAAAATGGTGACAAAGGGTCCCCTTGCTTTACTCCTTTCTTTATCGAATAGTCACCTGCTGTGATGTTGTTACAAGCTATTGTAGTTGTCAAGTTGTTATAGTTGTCCTTTATTATATTGATTGTTTTAGGATCAACGTTCAATCTTCTAATAGCTCGAACGATGCTATGATGCGAGACCATATCGAATGCTTTTGCCAAATCTAGACTCACAATAGATAATGGTTTATTTTCCTTTCGATGGTGTTTAATAACGAACTCTACAGTTGCGAAGTTGGCAAAGCAACCGTCTATAGGACGAAATCCTCTTTGAGTATTGCTTATCTGAATGGAGTTCAATCTTCGTGCAAGAATTCTGTTGAAAATTCTCAGAAATATTGATGATATTGTTAATGGACGCCAGTTCTTGATCATGTGTAAATCAGTTTTTGATTTTGGTATAAGAATCGTCCTGCTGTGTTTGAGGCACTTTGGAATGGTCTTAAAGTACATCATGATGTTATATAACAGCAGGAGCCTTATTCTTGGCAATCGTTTTAAATCAATAAGGGTTAGCTTGTCAGGACCTGGTGTGTTCACCTTGGTTGTGGCAAGGGCGTTACCCAGGTCCTCAGCAGAAATAGGTTGACTAGCATTATATTCATTTTCAACTGGATCTATAATTGGTTCTTGATCCAGCGTTGATTGCGTAGAGAATAAGTTATTGTATGTTGCTTTAATTTCATCCACGTCTGGTGTTATAAACTGCTCGGTCTGGCTGTCTAGATCATCAATCAACCTTCTGGCATATGCCGCTCGGTTTTTGCGGTAGGCAGCTTGTGTCAACCTGTACATTATTGCCCTTTTTTTCTGCTCGATTGATTCTTATCTGCTTCTTTGTTGTTATTAGAAGCTCGTGCTCTGTTTTGATTTACACGACGTCCACTTTTGGTGTTGTTAATTACAAAATCGGTCCATTCTTCGAATTTGCTCATCAAATCAGATTTAGTGGATGTTAGTATGAGGTTCCTGAATTCTATGTCTTCGGCTTCCAGGTTTGAAGCTGGAATATCCGAGATAAAACTAAGTAAAACCTCATCTTGTTCTGAGCGGGCTAAATTTACTAACTCATCCACTTGTTGCTGAACTGTATCTTCAGCTAACTGCTGTTGTTCATGATGGTGCAGTTGTTCTTTAAATTCAGCAACTTTCTGCCTATAGGTTTCGTTTCTACGCCTTGCTTTAATTGCATCTCTTGATCTCTCAGAAGTGGATGCGAGATAATCAAGGAGATCTTTTCCTGAATGTTCAGCTTCAGCCTTAGCAAGTGCATTTTCTTCATCAACTGTCCATGCTAATCTACCACCACCACTTGCTCGAACCTCATCTTGTAACGCTGTATTATATGAACTTTTGTGGGTGCGTGACCAATGCAACCTCATACTTTTGTATGACCTGAATTCGATTTTGCATTCTAGACAGATTTTCTCTTCAGCTTCAGGTATTTGGCGTTGGAGTTTGCAATGACGACGTCTGTGGGATTGCAAGCTATCTCTGCTTGCATATGTTCTACCACATTCACATTGAAAAGATTCTATATTCTGGGGTGAGGACATAATGGTAGCTTTCTCACTATGTCTTGTTTAATTGAATGTTTTAACGCTCACCTCACAAAGTTGTGCCAGATGCTCTCTATCGCTTGAAATAACAAACAACAATAGTACTGATATTGTACAATACTGTGTTGAACTGATGTGTGTGTTGGAGTTGTATTAATATGTATCAGCATAAGAGAAAACGAGACAACAGGTCTTGATGAAAAATTTCGAACTCGTTATCTCTTTTCAACCTATGTGCAGTTACCACACAACACGTTTAAATTGGTGATATTTGATTAGTGTGTTGTAGTAATTGTTGTTATATGTATCGGCATACGAGAAAAAAGGAGAGTTTTATTGAGCTATTATGAATTTGGTATCTCTATTCAACATTTGCACAGATATCATATAATTGGATTATGTATTGCAGCTATTTCACAATATGTTCAAATTAATTTATATATTGCTTCTGTTGTTGTATGTAGTATACAAGTTACAAAATGTGTGTACCTTGGTATTTTACTTGTTGTTATATAAAGCCGAACACCCGTTATATAACAAGCTGTGTATTGCTATTGCACAAAATGTTCAAATTAATTAATATATTGCTTCTGTTATTGTATGTAGTATATGAGGTTAAAATTATGTGTACTTTGTATTTCACTTGTTGTTATATAAAACCGAACACCCGTTATATAACAAACTGTGTATTGCTATTGCACTAAATGTTCAAATTAATTAATATATTGTTTCTGTTATTATATGTAGTATATGATGTTAAAAAAATTATGTGTATTTGTATTTCACTTGTTGTTATGTAAAACCGAACACCCGTTATATAACAAACTGTGTATCGCTATTGCACAAAATGTTCAAATTAATTAATATATTGTTTCTGTTATTGTATGTAGTATACAAGTTACAAAATGTGTGTACCTTGGTATTTTACTTGTTGTTATATAAAACCGAACACCCGTTATATAACAAACTGTGTATCGCTATTGCACTAAATGTTCATATAAATTATATATTGTTTCTGTTATTATATGTAGTATATGAAGTTAAAAAAAATATGTGTACTTTGTATTGCACTTGTTGTTATAAAAAACCGAAACCCGTTATATAACAAAATGTGTACTGCTATTGCAGAATATGTTAAGTTATTTTAGTTATTTTATATATTGTTTTTGTTGTTATTTGTAGTTATTAAAATTTAAAATATGTGTACTTTGTATTGCACTTGTTGTGATATAAAACCGAATATCCGTAATACAACAAACTCTGTACTGCTATTGCACCAAAATTTTAAATAAGCTTTATGTGTTGTTGTTGTTCTTCTTTTTAACCGCACAGAGAAAAACGAATTTTTCGAAAAACTGAAAAATCGATTTTATTTACAAAATATTTTATTTTAAAATTAATGCACTTAAATATCCGATTATTTTGATTTTATTTTGTTCCAAAATATGTACAGCCGTTTAACATCACATTTAATATTTGTTTTTGTTCTGTTGCTTGTCTTTATTGAACTGTACAAAAGAAAACAATCTTTCGGAAAAACTGAAAAATTGTTATAAATTCACAAAATATTTTATCGTAAATTTTAAGCACTTAATTTTTCAATTATTTTGATATATTATTCAATGCGATACGTCGATTTTTTCCCGTGTATATGAATAATAAAAATGATTTGCGGAGCAACAGGAAAACACGTCTGTTCACTTCGACGTTTCTTAAGAGAGTCATAGTTACTCCCGCCGTTTACCCGCGCTTACTTGAATTTCTTCACTTTGACATTCAGAGCACTGGGCAGAAATCACATTGTGTCAACACCCGTTAGGGCCATCACAATGCTTTGTTTTAATTAGACAGTCGGATCCCCCAAGTCCGTGCCAGTTCTGAATTGATTGTTAATTGATAGCCGTTATTAATTTAATAGAAATTTTGAAAATTTCTATAAATTATTAGCAAGAAAGTTCCACAATTGGTTACGTAAACTTCTAATACGGGGAACAGATAAATACAATTTTCTTAAAAATAAATTTAAAAAAATCATATTATATCCTAATTTACCCAGAACAAGTACATAAACCATATTATTGTTTCCCAATCAAGCCCGACTATCTCAATCTTCAGAGCCAATCCTTATCCCGAAGTTACGGATCTAATTTGCCGACTTCCCTTACCTACATTATTCTATCGACTAGAGACTCTTCACCTTGGAGACCAGCTGCGGATATCGGTACGGCCTGTTTAGAAGTTTGCGTGACCCTACCATAGATTTTCAAGGTCCGAGGAGAAAATATCGACACAGCAGTAAATGCCATGCTCTTCTAGCTCATCTACCATATCTCTCTTCGAAAGACTTCCATGGTAGTATGACTATAAAACAGAAAAGAAAACTCTTCCGATACCTCTCGACGGCTTCTCTATGGTTGTTTCTGTTACCAGGATGAGCATAAAAGCCCATATTTAATAACAAACGCATACTCAACAGGTTACGGAATTGGAACCGTATTCCCTTTCGTTCAAAATATTAAATAAGTAGGACCGACTAACTCGTGATCAACCACTGTTCACACGAAACCCTTCTCCACTTTAGTCCTCCAACGTCTCATTCGATTATTTGCTACTACCACCAAGATCTGTGCCAATGGCGGCTCCATGCAGGCTTACGCCAAACACTTCTACGCACACCATTGTACCCTAATACTCACTAAAGCTTCAAAATTTATTAATTTATAAAAATTAATAAATCATATGCTTTAGCGGTAATGTATAGGCATACAACTTGAGCGCCATCCATTTTAAGGGCTAGTTGCTTCGGCAGGTGAGTTGTTACACACTCCTTAGCGGATTACGACTTCCATGTCCACCGTCCTGCTGTTTTAAGCAACCAACGCCTTTCATGGTATCAGCATGAGTTGTTAATTTGGGCGCCGTAACATTACGTTTGGTTCATCCCACAGCGCCAGTTCTGCTTACCAAAAGTGGCCCACTGGGCACAATATATCATAACCTAAACCTTCATTTCAAGAAAGGTTGTGTTCTTACCCATTTAAAGTTTGAGAATAGGTTAAGGTCGTTTCGACCCTAATGCCTCTAATCATTCGCTTTACCAGATAAGATTATATTAAATAATATTTCATTGCACCAGCTATCCTGAGGGAAACTTCGGAGGGAACCAGCTACTAGATGGTTCGATTGGTCTTTCGCCCCTATACCCAATTCTGACAATCGATTTGCACGTCAGAACTGTTTCGGTCTTCCATCAGGGTTTCCCCTGACTTCGACCTGATCAGGTATAGTTCACCATCTTTCGGGTCACAACATATATACTCAAGGTACGCTCCAGTTAGAGGTATATATAATATAAATATTAATATACATAACTTGATGGAACGCCCCGGGATTGCATAAATATTTTATTAAAATATATTAACTAATCCCAAATTTAAACAGTTAAGTTAATTTCGCCTTTAGGTTTTATATACCCAATGGCTTGCACACATGTTAGACTTCTTGGTCCGTGTTTCAAGACGGGTCCCGAAGGTATCCTAAATCTATCGCATTGTTAATCATATAAACGCATATAATATATAAGATATGATTAAAAATCAAATCTTTATTATAACATAAAATATGTTAGCGTTATATATTTAAATCTGTCAATAATTTATCCGATACTGTATTTTAATTGAATTTTATTCCATTTAACCTTTAAAAAAAATTAAATAATGAATAAACTGATTCAAACAGATCTTATGATAAATTTTTATAATATTAACAGATTACAATGTCTTCATATGAAAAAATTGCACACCATATTTATTGACCAAATAAATTATTATAATACATTGTCTACATTTTAATTGTTCATACAATTTACATATTTACAACAAAAAGTGATTCTATATAAACCAAAGTCAGTACAATGTTATGGTTTTGTTTGACTTTAATTAGTTATTGTAATTTAATTTAACAAATTTAGAGTGAAAACTATAAAGACCAGCATATCTGAAAGAAGAGAAAACAAGAGAAGTTAATAAAATTACATGGTATACCTGCTTGATGACGATAATGCTTGTGGTCCTGTGTGGGCTGGCTAACGTCTTCACTGGATGTTCGGCAGTGAGCACCTTTCTCAATAAGTATACCTATGCATTAGCTTGTCGTCTGTTGTTATTGTTTTTCCAAACTCTTTTCATGAACTCCCTGTCTATAATCCAGCTTTCTCTCATGGTAGTGTGGATAACATCCTCAATTCGATGTACTTTAAAATCTAGGTGTTGTACGAGGATATCATTCTTTTTACACCATGCTCCTCTTGCACCAGTGATCAAGGGTAGTACGTAAAGCTTCCTTCCTGGATACAGCTGTTGTAGTTTTTCGATACAGCCTTGTGTGCTGTATATACTACTCTTATTCTCCCATTGAGCCGTGAGTGAAATCGGCCCTTCCCAGTTTACACCGACGTCGCAGATTATAACTCTATCTTCTTTTTCGAAGATTAAATCTGGTTTTTTCAAAAGTCCATCGGTGCATCTGATGTGTGCTTCGATTATCACCTTCCATCCTTTCGATTGTGCGAACTTTCCTAGCCTGCGAACTATGAAGTCATGTCGTTTAATACGTGAACTATGTGTCAGTGGACATTGCTGTAATATATGACTTAGCGATTCCACTTTGAAACAGCCATGCCTACATAGTCGCTGCTGTACTGGGTTTGATGGAATTCCTTGACTCGGTAGTAAGTTGTACCTCAGGTGAATTGCTTTCAGGTAGTCCTCTGAACTCCAATAACGTGGTGTGTTTCGCAAAAAGTTGCAGCATGCTGGATGATGTTTCATTTGCTTGATTCCATTGCCTGAGTAAGACATTTCTAGTTGATTTTCAAAGTGAGCTTGCACCGCTGTTTGACTAGAGATGCCGTCGTGGATTAACTTCCGCTGCCTAGAAATCCACTGCTCAGACCAGGAATATACTTGCTGCAACAATTCACTTTCATCCTTCAATCGTTGCCACCGAGAAAGAGTTATTATTGGAATTACTTTTCTCAAATTGAAAATACCGAGACCACCTGCCTTGATCGTTGTATATAGGATTGCATTGTAACTGTGTATCGGCAACTTGAGAATTTTCCGAACTGAAAATCTCACTGTTTTGTCAACTTTTGATAGGATCTTATTGTTGACATTAGGTCGCTGGAGGACTGCAATGTACCTTGGCAATAGATGCTGTCTGATAATAATTAATTTTTGGTCCGGTTTTAAAGGAGCTTTCATTATTAGCTGAAGTTGTGTCCATAAATTGTCGGTGTTACATTCTGTAAGACCTTCACTATTGAATTGATGGCCGAGGTATTTGAACTGTTCATCAATCTTCAAAGGTGAAATTGGGCTATTGTTAATGTTGAGTGTTGGATTGGTGTCTATGAATAGTTTTTTCTTGCCAGGTACCGTCTCCATGACCAGTGATTTGCACTTTTCTGGATTAGCGTGGAGACCTCTTCTTTGGAAGAACTTCTCTGAATGATCCAACATCCGCTGTGCATCTTCTGGTGTATTCGCGAAGAGGATAAGGTCATCAGCATATGCTAAGCAGGTCAACTTTGTCGTACCGACTTTAATTCCGGTGTAGGTATTGTTTAGCTGTACCAGAAGTTCGTCTAACACCGAATTAAATAAAAATGGTGACAGTGGGTCTCCTTGCTTAACTCCTCTTTTAACCGAATACACACCTCTCTGGATCTTGTTGCAAGCTATAGAAGTTGTAATGTTGTTGTAATTTTCTCCTATTATATTTCTGGTTTTGGAGTCAACATGTAGTCGTCTTATAGCTCGTATGATGCTGTGATGTGAGATCATATCAAAAGCTTTTGTCAAATCAAGGCTTACCATCGCTACAGGTTTGATGTTTTTTCGATGGTGTTTGATGACGAAGTCGACTGTTGCAAAGTTGGCAAAGCAACCATCGATCGGGCGAAATCCTCTTTGTGCATTGCAGATTTTGATCTTGTTTAATCGCTTTGCTAGGATTTTGTTGAAGATTCTAAGAAGCATTGAGGAGATTGTTATAGGCCTCCAATTTTTAACGAGATGTTGGTAGTTCTTTGATTTCGGAATAAGAATTGTTCTGCTATGCTTGAAGTACGTTGGAATTGTCTCAATGTACAGCATGGTGTTATATAGCAGCAGCAGTTTCGTTTTCGGCATACGTTTGATGGTGTTGAGGTTTATTCCATCAGGACCTGGTGTATTCACTTTAGTTGTTATAAGCGCTCTATCCAGTTCCTCTTCCGAAATGGGTTGACCAGCACAGAATTCGTTCACAAATAGGTCCGTGATTGGTTCTTGATTTAATTGTGATGTGGTGGATAATAACTCTTCATACTGTGTTTTAATTTCATCCACCGGCGGTGTTATCTGCTCCATTTGATGGTCGAGACCATCAATCAAACTTCGAGCATACGCTGACCTGTTTTTCCTGTATGCAGATTGTGCTAGCCTATAGAGCATTGCCCTTCTTTTCCTGCTTGATGTATTCTTATTCGCTTCACTGGTGTTGTTACCTTGTGATGAGCTTGCAATCTTCTCAATACGTCCTTTAGTTAATTTTGTCATAACTCTTTACCCAATCGTCAAATTTACTTGCTATGTCACTTTTGGAGGATGTTAGCACAATATTTCTAAATTCAACGTCGTCATCTTCCAAACTTGGAATTTCAGATATAAATTGAATTAGATTTTGATCTTGTGAGGTGCTGTGTGTTGTTTCATCCTCTTGCAGCTGAAGGTGTTCTTCTGCGTGATGTTCCGGCTGCTGTATTTCTTCTTTGAAGCTAGCAACCTTTTGCTTATAGACAGCATTTTTCCTTCGTGCCTTTATGGCGTCTTTGGATCGTTTTGATATGGACACGAGGAACGTGATGATGTCTTCTCCTTCATATGCTGCTTCTGCTCTAGCAAGTGCATTCTCCTCATCATCAGTCCACGCTAATCTGGAAGTACCGCCAGCTCTTACTTCTTCCTGTAGTGCAGAGTTGTAGGAATGCTTATGCTTTAGAGACCAATGTAGTCTCATGCTTCTGTATGATCTAAAGTTTTTGTTGCATTCAGGACAAATGTTTTCTTCTTCTTCAGGAATTTCACTTTGTAGTTTGCAGTATCGCCGTTTATGTGATAGCAAGCTATCCCTACTTGCATAGGTTTTACCGCATTCGCAGCGGCACACTTCTCTGAGTGGTGAGGACATAGTGGTAGCGTTCTCACTATGCCTATATTAGTTTAAATTTTCGACTCACCACAACCTGGGACACAAGTAAGTGCCAAATGCTCTCTATCGCTTATTAAAAAAAAAACAACAACAATACTGGTACACTTACTGCACAATACGGTGGTAAGCTGATTTGTGTATTGTAATTGTTGTTATATATACCAGTATATGAGAAAACGAGACAAACTGATGTTGTTGTTATGTTGAATTGAAGACTCGTTATCTCTATTCAGCCTATGTACAACTACTACGCAAATCGTTGAAGTCTGTCTAAACCAGATTTGAGTATTGTAATTGTTGTTATATGTACTGTTGTTGTTATATGTCCCCTCGTGAGAGAGAACGAGACAAACGGATTTAACTGAGCAACTGTGAATTCGTTATCTCTATCACACTTATGCACAGCTACAATACGTTTAAATCTGATGTTTTTCCTGTGCTTTTTGTTATATAAAACCGACAACCGTTATATAACAAAACTGTGTACTGCTACGTCACACTATGTGTAATTTGATTTATGTGATGTTGTTGTTATATGTACACGCACAATGTGTATGACTTATGTATTGTTTTTGTTGTATAATGTATTTGCACATAGAAAAAACGAATTTTTCGAAATTACTGAAAACTCGTTAAAAATACACAAAATATTTAATCGTAAAATTAAAGAACTAATTTTTTCGATTATTTCGATGTATAATTTAAAGCGATACGTCGAATATTTCCCGTGTAAAAAATTATTTTTGCGGAGCAACAGGAAAACACGTCTGTTCACTTCGACGTTTCTTAAGAGAGTCATAGTTACTCCCGCCGTTTACCCGCGCTTACTTGAATTTCTTCACTTTGACATTCAGAGCACTGGGCAGAAATCACATTGTGTCAACACCCGTTAGGGCCATCACAATGCTTTGTTTTAATTAGACAGTCGGATTCCCCAAGTCCGTGCCAGTTCTGAATTGATTGTTAATTGATAGCCGTTATTAATTTAATAGAAATTTTGAAAATTTCTATAAATTATTAGCAAGAAAGTTCCACAATTGGTTACGTAAACTTCTAATCCGGGGAACAGATAAATACAATTTTCTTAAAAATAAATTTAAAAAAATCATATTATATCCTAATTTACCCAGAGCAAGTACGTAAACCATATTATTGTTTCCCAATCAAGCCCGACTATCTCAATCTTCAGAGCCAATCCTTATCCCGAAGTTACGGATCTAATTTGCCGACTTCCCTTACCTACATTATTCTATCGACTAGAGACTCTTCACCTTGAAAACCAGCTGCGGATATCGGTACGGCCTGTTTAGAAGTTTGCGTGACCCTACCATAGATTTTCAAGGTCCGAGGAGAAAATATCGACACAGCAGTAAATGCCATGCTCTTCTAGTCCATCTACCATATCTCTCTTCGAAAGACTTCCATGGTAGTACGACTATAGAACAGAAAAGAAAACTCTTCCGATACCTCTCGACGGCTTCTCTATGGTTGTTTCTGTTATCAGGATGAGCATAAAAGCCCATATTTAATAACAAACGCATACTCAACAGGTTACGGAATTGGAACCGTATTCCCTTTCGATTAAAATATTAAATAAGTATATAAAAATTTATATTATATTAACTTATACAATTTTCGGCTTTCGCCTTGAACTTAGGACCGACTAACTCGTGATCAACCACTGTTCACACGAAACCCTTCTCCACTTCAGTCCTCCAAGGTCTCATTCGATTATTTGCTACTACCACCAAGATCTGTGCCAATGGCGGCTCCATGCAGGCTTACGCCAAACACTTCTACGCACACCATTGTACCCTCCTACTCACTAAAGCTTCAAAAATTATTAATTTATAAAAATTAATAAATCATATGCTTTAGCGGTAATGTATAGGCATACAACTTGAGCGCCATCCATTTTAAGGGCTAGTTGCTTCGGCAGGTGAGTTGTTACACACTCCTTAGCGGATTACGACTTCCATGTCCACCGTCCTGCTGTTTTAAGCAACCAACGCCTTTCATGGTATCAGCATGAGTTGTTAATTTGGGCGCCGTAACATTACGTTTGGTTCATCCCACAGCGCCAGTTCTGCTTACCAAAAGTGGCCCACTGGGCACAATATGTCATAACCTAAACCTTCATTTCAAAAAAGGTTGTGTTCTTACCCATTTAAGGTTTGAGAATAGGTTAAGGTCGTTTCGGCCCTAATGCCTCTAATCATTCGCTCTACCAGATAAGATTATATTAAATAATATTTCATTGCACCAGCTATCCTGAGGGAAACTTCGGAGGGAACCAGCTACTAGATGGTTCGATTGGTCTTTCGCCCCTATACCCAATTCTGACAATCGATTTGCACGTCAGAACTGTTTCGGTCTTCCATCAGGGTTTCCCCTGACTTCGACCTGATCAGGTATAGTTCACCATCTTTCGGGTCACAACATATATACTCAAGGTACGCTCCAGTTAGAGGTATATATAATATAAATATTAATATACATAACTTAATGGAACGCCCCGGGATTGCATAAATATTTTATTAAAAAATATTAACTAATCCCAAATTTAAACAGTTAAGTTAATTTCGCCTTTAGGTTTTATATACCCAATGGCTTGCACACATGTTAGACTTCTTGGTCCATGATTCAAGACGGGTCCCGAAGGTATCCTAAATCTATCGCATAGTTAATCATATAAACGCATATGATATATAAGATAAGATTAAAAATCAAATCTTTATTATAACATAAAATATGTTAGCGTTATATATTTAAATCTATCAATAATTTATCCGATACTGTATTTTAATTGAATTTTATTCCATTTAACCTTTAAAAAAAGTTAAATGATGAATAAACTGATGCAAACAGATCTTATGATAAATTTTTATAATATTAACAGATTACAATGTCTTCATATGAAAAAATTGCACACCATTCATATACTAATTTTTACATTAGTATATTATTATTGAGGAATTTTTCATATTTAGATATTTAGGTTCATCGGGCTTAACCTCTAAGCAGTTTCACGTACTATTTAACTCTCTATTCAGAGTTCTTTTCAACTTTCCCTCACGGTACTTGTTTGCTATCGGTCTCATGGTTATATTTAGTTTTAGATGGAGTTTACCACCCAATTAGTGCTGCACTATCAAGCAACACGACTCTTAGGAAATATCTTCTAGTAATCATTAACGTCACTACGGGCCTGGCACCCTCTATGGGTAAATGGCCTCGTTTAAGAAGGACTTGGACTGTTAATATGTCATACTAGATAATAGATATTCCATACACTGCATCTTATATTTGTTATAAAAACAAAATAACTCAGTGCTGAACTATTTTCTTTTCGCTCGCCGCTACTAAGAAAATCCTTGTTAGTTTCTTTTCCTTCCCTCATTAATATGCTTAAATTCAAGGAGTAATTTCATATGAGTTGAGGTTGTTAAATTTTTTATATAAATAAAAAAAAAATTTCTTAAATACAATTTTTCTTATTCAAATATTAAAATGCAATTTATCTTGATATTTTATAATTATTACCTAAAAAAAATAGAACCAAACCAAATTATCTTACTATCCCTAGAAATTTAATACATTTTATATTTATATTTATTTTTGTACTAAAAATATGGAATTCATTAATCTGATTTGGGAATCAAAATAATAAAATTCTAATAAAAAAAATTGTACGAATATTTTTTTCTTAAAAATTCAAAAATAATTTATTCATGTTATGGATAATATAAAAAATCCAGTAACACATTATGTGCATTATATAAAAATATATTTTATATATATGCAACAATTTATAATAATAAAAAATTATTATTAGATATTAAGTCTTACAACCCTCAACCATATGTAGTCCATGCAGCACTTTTATAATAAAAGTACATAAAGCATGGACTGCAATATGCGTTCGAAATGTCGATGTTCATGTGTCCTGCAGTTCATACGATGACGCACAGTTTGCTGCGTTCTTCATCGACCCATGAGCCAAGTGATCCTCCGCTTAGAGTATTAATTTTTATTTTTTTATGTTAGCAAATTTTTTTTTTTTTTTTTTTATATATCATAAAAATATGTATATAATATGATATATAAAATTATAAGTACATTTTGTTATTGTAAGTGTCTAGTTTAATTTTTTAAAAAAAAAAAACCTTAATTTATCTAAATTATTAAAAAAGCAATGCCTGCTTCCTATTAATTTGAATAAATACAATATAAATGTACTCTTTTATATAAATAATGTGAGCTGAAATTTTCTTATCAAAAACTGTGTGTGGATAGATATAGGTGGTCCACAATAATGATCCTTCCGCAGGTTCACCTACGGAAACCTTGTTACGACTTTTACTTCCTCTAAATAATCAAGTTCGGTCAACTTCTGCGAAACAACCGCAACACACGAGGCGTCACAGCGATCACGTCCGGAGACCTCACTAAATAATTCAATTGGTAGTAGCGACGGCCAGTATGCACAAAGGGCAGGGACGTAATCAATGCGAGTTAATGACTCGCACTTGCTAGGAATTCCAGGTTCATGTGAACAGTTTCAGTTCACAATCCCAAGCATAAAAGTGATTCAGCGGTTTACCCGGACCTTTCGGTCTAGAAAATACACGTTGATACTTTCATTGTAGCGCGCGTGCAGCCCAGGACATCTAAGGGCATCACAGACCTGTTATTGCTCAATCTCATTATTGCTAGACGCAATTTGTCTATTTAAGAAGCTAGTGTCCGTATTAATGGAACAAACAAACAGGTACGACTCCATCCTACATAAACATATTCAAATACTCATTACATTTTATTGCAAATCATAATTGAAGGTTATGCAAGGTTTCAACATCATAATCCTGAAAGCATCTATTTAATATATATGAGTCTCGTTCGTTATCGGAATTAACCAGACAAATCACTCCACGAACTAAGAACGGCCATGCACCACCACCCATAGATTCGAGAAAGAGCTATCAATCTGTCTTACTCATTTATGTTCGGACCTGGTAAGTTTTCCCGTGTTGAGTCAAATTAAGCCGCAGGCTCCACTCCTTGTGGTGCCCTTCCGTCAATTCCTTTAAGTTTCAGCTTTGCAACCATACATCCCCCGGAGCCCAAAAGCTTTGGTTTCCCGGGAAGCGACTGAGACAGCCATACAAGTAGCTACACCCAATTGCTAGCTGGCATCGTTTATGGTTAGAACTAGGGCGGTATCTGATCGCCTTCGAACCTCTAACTTTCGTTCTTGATTAATGAAACCATCTTTGGCAAATGTCTTATTCCATTATTCCATGCACAAAGTATTCAGGCAATTGGAGCCTGCTTTAAGCACTCTAATTTGTTCAAAGTAATTGTACCGGCCTACAACAACACTCGGTGAAGAGCAATGAAGCAGGTTTAAAAAGGAGTTATACATAAAAATTCCGAAGAATAATTATATATTAGAACTCCACCGGTAAGACGCTCGCATACAAAAGGTAACGTACAAACCAATATATTAGGAGTACTACCCGTATGGAGCACAAGTTCAACTACGAACGTTTTAACCGCAACAACTTTAATATACGCTATTGGAGCTGGAATTATTGCGGCTGCTGGCACCAGACTTGCCCTCCAATAGGTCCTTGTTAAAGGATTTAAAGTGTACTCATTCCAATTACAGGGCCTCGGATATGAGTCCTGTATTGTTATTTTTCGTCACTACCTCCCCGTGCTGGGAGTGGGTAATTTACGCGCCTGCTGCCTTCCTTAGATGTGGTAGCCGTTTCTCAGGCTCCCTCTCCGTAATCGAACCCTGATTCCCCGTTACCCGTTGCAACCATGGTAGTCCAAGATACTACCATCAATAGTTGATAGGGCAGACATTTGAAAGATCTGTCGTCGGTACGAGACCGTACGATCTGCAAATTATCTAGAGTTCAACCATGTTTACGATACCGTGAGGCATCGCTTGGTTTTAGCCTAATAAAAGCACAGGTTCCAAAGGTCCCTGTTTATATTGCATGTATTAGCTCTAGAATTACCACAGTTATCCAAGTAACTGTTAATGATCTAAGGAACCATAACTGATATAATGAGCCTTTTGCGGTTTCACTATAAATTCGTGTGTACTTAGACATGCATGGCTTAATCTTTGAGACAAGCATATAACTACTGGCAGGATCAACCAGAATAATGTTATATTTTTTTAAAGTACTAGATGCTAACAATAATGTAATATACTGCGCATCTAGCCTTTTTTTTTTTTTTTCTAAAAATATATAGGATATGTATTGCTGCTAACGTTACAAACATAAAGAGTAACGCGCCGCATTACACCTATATTTTTTAGTATAATTTTATGCTAACGATATATATTTAAATAGTATCGCGCATTCAATTATATTTTATAATTATACATATTTCCTTTTCTTTTATGAAGCATCTTATATGTGATAAATAAGGTTATAAACCTTATATGTTTTTCACATAGTAAGAGTTATTTATTAAATTGAATTTGCAATATTTTTTTTTATATGAAAAATTTATTTGGTCACATACGAATATTGCTTCATTTTAGTTATATATATCAAAATTTAAATGATACATACCTAATTAGGCATTATTCATGACCCAACCTTGTATAGTTTTACTTATACTTTTTCCGTTCATAAAAAACATCTTAGTTAGTTACAAAAGACCCCACACTTGAATAAAGACCTTCATATATTAATTTTTTACTTTCGTTTGGTTCTTTAAAACCAACACCCATATATATGTTGTGTGGCAAGATCTGCTGTAAAAATATATGTATGTTTATAAATATGTACATATATATACACTCCGCATCACTTGATTACGGCCACTTATTTTTTAAAGTTTTTTTGGATATTACTATAAATTTTGTTACGTAGGTATTAGTTTTTATACTTGTATTTGAGAGTACGTTTTGTTACGAATATAATCACGTGAAAAATATTTTAAAATATAGCACGTTTATTTGTGTAGTACTCATCAAGTACAATCTCTTCAAAAAACATGCATTTTAAATGCGTCACTTGATTACGGCCAGTATTGAAAATGTCTGGAAAAAAGAAAAATTTGAATGAAAGACAACTTTTTTTGTGTTATTTATATGAAATTTATTAATTTTTTATTATTTTCAATTAATTGTAATAATAATTGCTGCCTCCGCTGTAACGAATTGTTTCGAAAGTTCGTTATGGCATCGAATTGTATAACGATGTCAAGTACTTTGCGAGATTTTTGTCCAGGCAGATTTTATTGCTTCTATTAGTGAAGTTTTATCTTCAAATTTTCTTCCTCCTTTCCTTTGGCAGCCATTTTTGAATGTTTTCCATGACATTTATATCCGACGAATATAATGGCCACTGTAGCAATAACACATTTTGTTTTACGATGAACTGTGTAGCGCGTCCTGCGGTGTGAATCGGAGCATTATCCTGTTTGTAGATCAAAGACAGAGGACCAAACATCTCAATAAAGTTTGGAAAAGCTTCTTATATTTTGGTTTTATATGAAACTGCAGTCATTCTCGTATTTTGAAAAGATAAATCAATCGTGCCATTAAATGAAATAGCTCTCCAAACCATAACACCACCCTGTATAATGTGGTTTCTGCTCAAAAATCGTTCTTTCTTTCTTACGTCATGAAAATAAAACTGAAAACCATCAGGACAATCCAAATTAAATTGTTTTTTGTCTGAAAACACAACTCGTTTCCACTTTCTCTTTAACGACATGTGATTTCTCGCAAATTCCAATCGCTTTTCTTTACGTTACGTATTCAAAAGAGATTTTTTTCTTCAATTTTTTAAATTGTAGATGCGTGGTACTATTAATTACGCGATGTACTGTTGATAAACTGGCAGGAACTCCGGTTTTAGCCTTGATTTTTGCTGCTGGTAGGCCTGAGTTTGAGGCTGTGCCAAGAATTGCTCGTTCAGCTTGAGAAATTGAAGCTTCTGCGATTCGTTCTCTTCAATTCTGTCCATAATTTTCAAAAGTTTTAAGGAAAAGACCAATTACAATTCTTCTTCTTCAAATTTTTTCTGCAATTTGGTGATTTGAAGAGCCTTCTTGCTTCAAAACTTCGATTTTTATCTTTTCACTTTCTGACAATGTTTTTTCCCATTCTTCAAAAAATTCAATAATTTGAGTAGAGTATATAAAGCGACTCTAACTCAGGGAGGGTTTTGTGCACAGCTTTTTTGGATGACGCCATGAGCTTTGAGCTTGTGGTGTGGTGTGCTTCGGAAACTTTTGTGCTTTTTTGGCTGTGGTATGTGGTGTGCTTTTGGAGCTTTTGTGCTTTTTGGTTGTGGTATGTGGGAGAGTAGGTAGGATTGGGGGATTCTGGCACCACCACCAAGTGTGTAAAATAAAGTGTTGTTGTTTTGTTGTTGTTTGAGATGAAGAAAAAATGAAAAGAATGTGATGTCGGTGGGATGCGAACCCGAGACCTGTGGCATTATAGTCCGTGGCATATATCATGGGGCTAGAGAGAATCTTAATATGTGGTGATTATGTTGTGTGTATATACGTATATGATGAATTTTAATACGTTTGCTATTAGAAGAAAAAAAAAGATTGTGTTTGTGTATTTTTTGTGTATTATTTGATGTTTTTAATTCGGATTTCATCAAGTTGTGAAATTATTTTTATATGTATGTTTGTGTCGGTGAGTGTGTATAAATCTTGTTGGCAGTTGTAAGCAGTTGAAAAAGAGTGGGGATAAGATTTTTGTCTATAAATGGAGACAATTTCTTGAAACGGTATCAGTCCATCGTGAAACGTGAAATTTCAAAGTGTTTAATAAATCAAATAAGTTGAATTTATAATAAAAAATGAAGTTTACATGTGAATTATGTAACAAAGATTTTTTAACAAAATCAGTTTTAAAAAGACATTGTAATAGTGTTCATGGTGAACGCATAGTTTGTGATATTTGTGAGAAACATTTAAGAAGGCAAAACAAATTATTAGAACATAAAAAGAAGATCCATTCTGCCAAACTTTCCTGTGCAGTATGTGAAAAGGAATTCTCAAGGAGTGATCATTTATTATCTCATTTAAGAAAAAATCATACGGTTGAAGTGAAAAATCCAGTTGAGCCAATAGCGACAGCAAAATTTTGTGATGCATGTCAAAAAGATGTTTTTAAAAAGAATTGGTCATATCATGTAAGAACAAATTTTCACAAAAAAAATGCAGCTGAACCTTTAAATGAAAATTGGAAGGTAATCAAAAGCGCTTTTGAAGAAAGAGTTGAATCATATACATATGCTTGAAAACAAAGATGAAGGTGTATTAGATGTTTTAAAATTCTTTAATACATCAAAAGATCATATTTTAAATGCTTTAAGAAATCTGCTCGAAAAACATTCATCATTCAAGTTTAATATGGAATTATTTTGTGAATATATGAAAATAACAAAAGGAAATGACGGCGAAGATGATATTACACTTTCAGTTAAATCATTTCAATCTTTTATGCCAATTATACAGAAAATCGAAGATTTAAGTCAAGTTTATGAAGAGATGGTTGACAAAATTCACAAAAAAATGCAAGAATTTCAAGAAAGAGATAGCGGTTGGACTTTAATAAAAATTATTCATGTTGAAATTAATGTTAATCAATGAAAGTCCTTAAGAGGATCTCAGTACATATCACTTCCAAAATCTATACAAAATAAAAAAGCTTGTATAAATGTGAAGAATGAGGATGAGTACTGTTTTAAATAGGCTATAATATCCGCATTGAATCCAGTTGGAAAAAATTCTGAAAGACCATCATCGTATCAGATTGAAAATATCAAGTCTGAAAAAATAATTTTAAAAAATGGCGTTAATCTTGATTTTTCTACACTAGAGTTCCCAGTAAAAACATCTAATATTCATAAATTTGAAATGCTGAATCCAAAAATCAGTATTAATGTATTTGGATTAGATGATAATGAAATTATTGGACCATATCATTCAACTTCTAAAGAAAAAGATATTCATATAAATTTATTACTTATACAAGAAGAAGAAAAGGCTCATTACGTATGGATAAAAAACATGTCTAGGTAATAGTGCTAGTGTAAATTATGAAATTTTATTAATTAACAGAAAATTTTTTTTAAATTTCAGAATAATGAGAGAGCAGTTAACAAATTATCAGCATAAAATCTATGTGTGTAATTCATGTTTGTTATACTTTTCTTGCGAAAATGACTTGGATACTCACAGAATAGAATGTAATAAAATAGTGACAAGAATGCCAACAAAAGAAAAAAGTATTTTGAAATTTGAACATTATGAACGAGAATTAGATGTTCCTTTTGTAATATATGCTGATTTTGAATGTATTTTAAAGGATATTAGTACATGCATGCCAGATGCATCATCACCATCTACAACAAATGTGCAGGAACATGTGCCTTGTGCTTTTGCATACTATATTAAGTGCAGCTTTGATGATAATTTAAATAAATTCAGAACTTACAAGGGAAAAGATTGCGTAAAAATATTTGTATCTTCAATTATTCAAGATGTAAAATATTTATATCACAATTATATCGAAAACTCATAATCAATGAATCGTTTAACACTAAATGAAATGAAAATTCAAAGTGAGAGCACAGAATGTCATATTTGCAAACAGTTTTTAGATAATGATAGAGTTCGAGATCACTGTCATCTAACTGGAAAATATAGAGGACCAGCTCATGAAAAATGTAATTTACTATATCGCGTACCTAAATTTTTTCCAATATTTTTTCATAATTTTTCTGGATACGATTGTCATTTGTTTATAAAGGAGTTATCTGATTTTGATGGACAAATAAATGTTATTCCTCTGAATAAGGAGCTATATGTGTCATTATCGAAGAGAATTTTCGTTGATGAAAAGAATACAATAGAATTGAAATTTCTAGATTCGAATAGATTCATGCAGTCTAGTTTAGATTCATTAGCGAAAAATGTGACAAATGATATGTTAAGAATAGTTCGATCAGAGTTCAGCGATGATGATAAATTTAAATTGATGACAAGAAAAGGAGTATTCCCATATGAGTATATCAATTCATGGGAACGATTAGATAAAACAAGCTTACCAGCACAAGAAGATTTTAGCAGTAAATTGACAAATAGTGAATGTAATAATGAAGATTATAATCATGCGCGAAAGGTTTGGCGTAAATTTGAATGTAAAAATCTTTGGGATTATTTATTATTATATTTGAAGACAGATGTACTACTTTTAGCTGATATATTTGAAAACTTTAGAAAAGTTTGCAAAAGTATTTACTCCAGGTTTATCATGGGATGCAATGTTGAAGGAAACAAAAATTGAACTGGAATTATTAATATTAATATGCATAGTTTCATTTAAGAAAGCATTAGAGGTGGTATTTCTCAGTGTTGTCATAGACATTTTGTAGCAAATAATAAATATATGGATAATTCTGACGAAAAAAAATTATCGCAATATTTAATGTATGTAGATGCAAACAATTTGTATGGTTGGGCAATGTCACAAGCTCTTCCTTATGGTGATTTTAAATGGATTGAAAATAAAGATATCGATATTGAAAATATTCTAGAAGATTCAGATACTGGTTACATATTAGAAGTTGATTTAGAATATCCTGAAGTATTACATGATATTCATAATGACTTACCATTTTGTTCAGAAAACAAAATTACTTCAAATTCAAAACATGTCAAATTAATCACAGATTTAACAAACAAGAAGCGATATATTATTCATTGTAGAAATCTACAACATTGTATTGAACATGGTCTTAAAGTTACACATATTCATAGAGTTTTGCAGTTCAAACAATCAAAATGGATGAAACGATTCATTGATTTAAGTAATCATCATCGTACGCTTGCAAAAAATGTGTTTGATAAAAATTTATTCAAGTTAATGAATAATGCTTCATTCGGAAAAACTATGGAAAATGTTGATGAAAGAAAAGATGTTAAAATTGTAACAGAATGGGATAGTTATTATAGGAAATTAGGAGCTAGAGCTTTGATAGCAAGACCTAATTTTCATAGTGCTACACAATTCACTGATAACATGATTGCTATACAAATGAAGCGAATGCATACTTATTATGATAAACCAATTTATTTAGGATTTTGTGTTTTAGAATTATCAAAATTAAATATGTATTAATTTCATTATGATTATATGAAACCGAAATATGGTGAAAACATTTTAATAAATTATATGGATACAGACTCTTTTATATATACTATTCAAACTGAAGATTTTTATAATGATATTAAAAATGATATTGATAAATACTTTGATACTTCTGAATATGCATTCAATAATCCTTATGATATTCCATTAAAAAATAAAAAAGTATTAGGTATGATGAAAGATGAAAATAATGGAAATATAATGACTAAATTTATTGGTTTAAGATCGAAAATGTATTCATTAAGTGTTAAAGATTCAAAAGATATAAAAAAAGTCAAAGGTGTGAAAAAGACAGTTGTTGATAATTTAGGTTTAAATAATTATAGAGATTGCTTGTATAAAAAGAAATTATTTTATAGTAATAATATGTATGTGTTTAGATCTAAAATTCATAATATTTATACACCAATAATTAATAAAGTAGCTTTAAGTTTTTCTGATGATAAAAGATTTATAAGAGAAAATGGGGTAAGCACATATGCTTGGGGGCATTTTAGGATTAATATGGATATAAATTAAAATAAATGTTTTTTAAAAAATTATATTAAATAAATTTATTATTCCTGAGAAAAAAAATTATAATACATGTTTTATTTTTTCTTTCTTTCTTTACAACTCAAGTATAAGGTTTTCTTTTGTGAACTCTTCATCAACAAAATTTCTTAGAAGACATACATTTTCTAAAGCACAGTATCCTTTATGGATATTACAACGCAGAACATGCGGATAGTTTTGAAGCAATGTTGAAAATTTCGGATATTCTTCTTCTTCTTCTAAATCGTATACTTCAATCTTATTCTCAAGTATATTACTAATCAATTTTCGTTTTTTATGAACTTTTACACATACTTTAGAATTTCTTAGATTTGAACGAAGAAATTTTTTAACACTTTGAAAAGATATTGATCCTTCATTCCAAGTTAAACCATGATGATTTTTATGTAACCAATTCACTTGTTTCTTCTCTTTTGTTGTTAAACGCGAAAAATGAAACGGTGGCTTTATAATAAACACTTGAAACTCACGCGCATTGAAAGAAATAGCAAGTTCTTTAACAATAAACTTATTATTATAGTCTTTGAAACCTTGAACATCGATAATAATTTTATTAAACATTTTATGATATATGTATGTGTTTTTTCTCACAAGTTCTTTGAAATACTAAATAAATTTCTATATTATAATCTCATTTATATCAGTTTTCTAACTTCTCCATTCAGTGGATTTTACTCAATTCAGAGTTTAAATGAGCTTTAACGTTAGCTAGTTTACAGTGATCAAATTTACTAGCATCAGCTTCTTTTTGGTTTTGTCGATTGGTTTGCAATGCAAATATCAAAAAACGAGGTTTTTCTAGTTGTGTAGATGTTTTGATAGTCCATGTGATGTGATTTGTATTTGGAATATTCGGATATTCATATAAATCCCAGCTCCTGAAACTTATACGAATTGGCTTCGCATTTCGAATGATTTTAAGTAGTTTAAGTCTTTCTTTATCGTCTACATTTATATGAGGTACTTTCCATAAGACTTTTGTGAATGCAATTTTATAGTCTGTAGCTGCAACTGGTACTTGAACCGCATTTGCATCATTTCTTGCTCTAATTAAAATCAGATCATGTCTTACATTCACAACTATTTTTTTATAGTCTTCAGCAAATCCTAATAGCATTTTTAGAGGTATACAGAAATTGAAATGTCCTGATGTAGGCAATATATGATAGTACTATTTCCTGTCCATCCTGCATTATACAGCATTGTACTTTCACTTTCGCTTAATGAAATGTAATTTTTTAAAACACTGCTGATTCCTACATTCCGACAACGATCAATTTCGACACCATTCAATTCATATCGTATTTCATCAAATAAGAAGGCCCCAGAATTATTATTTAATTTATAATCAGCTATTACAGTTCCATCGTTTTTAGTTAACATTCCTTCAATATATATAAAACTTTCACTTGGTAGTAAGTATAAATCTTGGTTTTGAATAGAAATTCGTATTTCATCGCTATTGTTATACGATTCTACAAATGATGAATATGTATGATATTCTTTTTTAGTAATACTTTCATCGAAGTGAGGTTCTTCTAAAATATCCAGTATATCATTCATGTTTGCTTTTCAAAACAAACCCCAATGACTTTAAAATTTTTTTATTTTCAATTGTTAATGATGGTTTCGTTGAAGTGAAGTCTCTTTGTGTTGTTGTTTCTTCAATAGGTAATGGTGTACTAATGATATTATCACTTTTGAATGAGTTTTTATTATTATTATTATGTTTGTTGAATATCAACATATCTAGTTCTTATCCACTTGACACTTACATAAGAAATAATAGCCTTAGTTATCAGACTACTTGTTTTATACTTTACGTCTTATTCTATTATTGTGGTTTCAAGTGTAACCTAACTGTAATTGTTTCACCTCTGAAATTAATCAAATCTCCATCTTGATCAACAACTTTTACTTCAACAGAACTAATTCGTTTCACATTTACGGGTAAATATATATGTAACATTCTTAGGAACTTCTGTTATTTTATACCCTGGTTCTACATCAGGAGAAAATTCATGAAGAGTGTGAACAGGAATATTATTAATATATGATCCTACTATTAGATTACATTCAATTCGTATAGCGTTAACTTTAGTTATATTCACAGGTAAATCAGACACATGCGTTTACACATTTATTTATACTAATTCACATCAATAAAATTATACAGAAACTTTAAACATAAATGTCCACATTTAAATAAATTGAAATTTTGATATCTGTTATAATTATATTCTATATTATTTCCTAAATATCTTACAATTTCTAGAGGTGGTTGCAGATTACCATAACTATCAAAGTATTCAACACGATTTCTTTTTTTCTGATATCCTACCCAATGTGTACCAGGTCCACTAGAATTATCTAAATTTACTATACCACACTCATTTTTATAAGGTTTTGGTGATAGTTTATCTTTCATGAATACAGCTCTAAAGTGTGGTATACTTTTACCATATCTCATTAAATCGATTTCACTGAGTGGTTTATTGGGTAGCTTACTTAAAAGTTTTTTGGATTTGGATTTAAAAAAAGACCAAGACCTTTCCTGTATGGTTTAAGTTGTAATCCTTTTCCCATTGCTACTGCTTCCATAGTTTTATTATGTCGTTGGTTTTCAGCTAGTTGTTCTCTAGCTTGTTTTGCATCATTGATTGCCTTTGCTATTGTCGCTGCACCAGCAGATAATGCTCCTGCTGCTGAGAGTCCTGCAAAAAGTGGAACTAAGAATGGTAAAATACCGCCTGCTTTTGGAACAGGTATGATTCGAGGTAGTTCAATTGATGACTTTTTTCCCTTGATGGTGTTCTTGGCTGCAATTAATGCTGTTCTAATGGCATTATTCATTTCTTCTGGTTTTTGTGCTTTTAATATTTCACGAGCACTTTGAATAGCTTTTCGGAACATTTTACGCGTTTTCGCTTTATTCTTCTTCTTATTTGTTGATTTCTTCATCTTCTTGATTCCCATACCTAATTTCACTTTAGCTTTCATTGCGTTTGTAACAAACCAAGAGTTTATACGTTCACTTATACTTGAATCTTTTGCCTTTACTCTTTCCCAAGCTTTTTCTGCTAATATTCTGTCAGCTGTATGACGTTGATTTTTGTCTTTATGTTTAGAATAAAATATATCGTGTTGTTTGCAAGCTTGATCTAAAGGATTGATTCCTTGATCACCTCTTGCAAGACGTTGTTGTAGTTTTGTACCAGGTCCACAATATTGATAACCAGGAAGATGAAGCTCTACTGGTAACTTATTAATTAATGTATCCACTAAACCTTTACCTTTGCGAGTTTGAGTTCGACTAAATGTTTTTCGATTATATTTAATCATTTTATATGTTTTCTCATACAAAAAGATGAATAGAATGATGTTGAAAACCTATATATTAGGTATTTATAGTTTTGTTCTTTAGTTCTTATCAATATGCGTTTCATTAAACAACGTGATACATTAAATGTAAAAAATATAGATTTTGTAACAAATACTTCAAATAAAATTAAACATAGTAAGCTATTACCTAACAATGTACGTGCCATTATTGTGGGTCCATCGAGTTGTGGAAAAACAAATGTAATGATAAGTTTACTCGAATACCCGAATGGTCTTAAATTTGAAAATATTTACATATACTCAAAATCTTTGCATCAACCAAAATATGAGTATCTTAAAAAACTAATTTCACCAGTTAAAGGGTTAGGATACAACACATTTTCTGAGAACACTGAAATAATGTCACCAGAACAGGCTAAACGAAACTCTATTTTCATATTTGATGATGTTGCCTGCGAAAAACAAAATAATATACGTTCATATTTTTGTATGGGACGTCATAAGGATATCGATAGCTTTTACTTATGTCAGACTTATACACATATTCCAAAATACTTGATACGTGATAACTCAAACTTTATTGTAATTTTTAAACAAGATGAAATGAATTTAAAGCATATTTTTAATGATCATGTAAACACCGACATGTCATATGACAAATTTCGAAATATGTGTGCAAAATGTTGGAAAAATAATTACGGATTTTTAGTAATAAACAAAGATAGTTTATAAGATTGTGGACGATACAGAAAAGGATTCGATACTTTTATATTATTATAAATAGATACGTATGTAAGAGTTGTATATCATTATTATTTCATCTACCGAGCTGTTTAAACACCTGTTCAAGCTGTTTAAAGACCTGTTCGTAAAAGCGTTAGTTATCAAATACAATAACACTGTTCATCGAACAATAAAAATGCGTCCCAAAGATTTTAATAAAAACAATGAAAAATTTTTATTAAAGAAAGTATACAATAACTTAAAAGTTTTTCATAAACCAAAATACAAAGTTGGAGACAAAGTACGAATAAGCAAATATAAACATATTTTTGAGAAGGGATATACAACGAACTGGACCACCGAAATTTTTACGATAAAAAAAGTTCAAAACACGAATTCAATAACTTATCTTTTAGAAGACTACGAAGGACAATCAATTAAAGGGGGCTTTTACGAAAAATAAATAATTAAAACCAAACACCCACATCTTCATTTAGTGGAAAAAATTTTAAGAAAAAAAGGAAGCAAAGTATTTGTGAAATGGCTAGTATTTTCTAATCAACATAATTCGTGGATAGAGGAGAAAGAGGTATTAAAAAAAATAAAAAATAAATAAATAAAAAACCTTAAACTTTTTATGTTCTAATGATATTTTATTTTTATTCCATTAAATTTTATTATAAATTATTGAAAATAAATTGGTATTGCATAAAAAACATTTCAAGTTGTGTTTTTCAATAAAATCTTGTATTACAAAATTACTATTTGCTTCAAAATTCCCTGAAACTCTACATACATTTACAGGCATGTATTTATGGTTTTTACAATCAAAACAAAATTTAATATTTGTACTGTTTTCAAAAAATTTATTAAAATATTGAAAACTTATTTTATATGAGATGCCGTTGTAACCTTCTTCTTCATCTAAAAACTCCATGTTGAAATTGTTGATGTTGTTATTGAAATCTTCTTGTTCATCTAAAAACTACATGTTGGAATTGTCGATGTTGCTGTTGCAATCTTCTTGATCATCCAGAAACTCCATGTTGTTATCTTCTTGTTCGTCTAGAAACTCCATGTCGTGAGTTTCAAAAATTTCTTTTAGAAATTCCAAAATTTCTCGTGTTTCACTTATAGTTTCCATTTTAAAATAATAAAACCGACTAAGAAAGAATCACTTGCTTGACTAACAGGAGGTAAAAACGTCTTGAAATTAATGAAGCATAAAAGTGATTCACATGTGTTTTATATACCTAATCTCGAATGTATTTTAAAAGCTTAATAATCGATAATTCTAATATTAGTCATATAATCCAAAAGCAAAATACTTTGTTAGAAATTCTTTTCTTCTGAACTTAAAAACAATAACGCAGCTGGCAGCACAATCCGTCTGAAAAATAAAAGACTTCATTGTTTCATTTTTTTAAACAAGAACAAACATGTCTCAACATGAAAACTGATAAAGTAGCAACTATAACTATACAAAACGTATACATACTCAACATATATTATCATGCTATGAATATCATGAATTTGAAACAGATTGAATTCTAAGCAATGGTGAAATATAACTTGTACGATTTCAAGACTATAACTACAGAACCGATCACGAGTATATTGTTGCACGAAAATCGAAAATGTTAAACAAATAAATATAATCATTAATAAAAGTCAATTCATTCTCAAAATAATTAACAGTTAACCAGCATTATTCAAAGTATAAAGATGGATTTTGAAGGCGAGTTTTACACAGATTATTTAACAGACGAAGATAGGAGAACTCTTGTATACTATCGAAAATATATACAACAATATGAAAACATGGAAAAAATCACATCAATTCATGGATCTCATTACGTTGATTGTTGTTGGGCTAAAGATGATACAACTACAGGACCAGATACATGTATTTGTAGTTATAGATAAAATCAAGTTATCAAATTTAAAAATGAATTTGAAAAATTATTGAAATTTTACGAGAAATTGATTGGGTACTTAGAAGAAGGAAATCTGGATATAATAGATAATATTTCATTATTTTTAAATGAATTTGATACATTTTTTGGTACAGAATCATATGGAGAAGTTGTATTCAACAAAAAAGAAATTGAAAATATTCGAGAATATCTAAACAACAGCAAAAGTGAAGAATTTACATCTAACGGCCATTACCTTACATGTTCTAATACTGAAAACAATGAAAATATTTGTGAATGTGATTTAATAGAAGAAATACAAAGAGAAAAAACAGATAGAGCTAAAGAAGCTATTAGACTTATAGATGAATTTCTTGGAACAATATATTATAATTATTTTGCTGATTATTAGTTAATAAATAAAAAACACTTGATATTCATTTTTAAAAAAAATTGTTTTTTATTTATTTTATATTATGTTATTATAAAAACCAGGTAAACTTATATCAAATTGTTGTGAATATTCATCATAATTTATATCAGCTTCCGTTTCTGTTGAACATTGCTGATCTGATTCTGATTGTACAGGTTGCTGCTCATTCACTGTTATTTGCGGTAGTTGTTGTTGTTGTTCTTCTTCTTGAACATCATTAGACATTGGTAATTCGGTAAAGTCTATACTGTAAGCTTTTCCTACTTGACCATAGTTGATTAAGTGATATTTCCCCTTGTTTAACCCTGTTATCACATTATCTGATAACTTATTGTATTTTTCTGGTAAATTTAATCGTTGACTTCCTTCTAATTCAAGCGAAACTCGATCACCAAATTTTATGTTAACTTTTTCTGCACTGATGATTTTATATGGATGATTTTTCACCATATTTCCCAAGTTTAAGTATATATTGTATCGAAATGATTTTAACTCCTCCAGCTCAGAAGCAAATACTTTGTTTGGTAGTTCATCTCTTACAAGATTATCTTCTTGTTTCCGTTTAACTACTTTTGATGTCTTCTTCAAACCAACTTTATCAGGTTTCTGTACTTCACTCATTTTTACAAACTTTAAGATAAAACTAAATTAACACTTTGAAATTTCACTATGGACTGATACTGTTTCAAGAAATTGTCTCCATTTATAGACAAAAATCTTATCCCCACCCTTTTTCAACTGCTTACAAGTGCTGACAAAATTTAAACACTCTCTTTTTCTACTGCTTACAAGTGCCGACAAAATTTAAACACGCACACACAAAACAATAATTTTACAACTTGATGAAATCCGAAATAAAAACATCAAATAATACAAATCTGATACAGAAATTTTTTTCATTTTTATTCGCGAGTTCGAATCTCATCACAACTATTTCACAATCATTTTTTTTCTTATCACAGAAATGAATAAAAATCTGATACATAGAAATTTTTCCATTTTTATTCGCGAGTTCGAATCTCATCACAACTATTTCACAATCTTTTTTTTTCTTCTAATAGCATACGTATTAAAATTCGTCATATACGTATATACACACAACATAATCACCACATATTAAGATTCTCTCTAGCCCCATGATATATGCCACGGACTATCATGCCACAGGTCTCGGGTTCGCATCCCACCGACAACACATTTTTTTTCATTTTTTCTTCATCTCAAACAACAACACATTATTTTACACACTCGGTGGTGGTGCCAGAATCCCCCAATCCTACCTACTCTCCCACATACCACAACCAAAAAGCACAAAAGCTCCAAAAGCACACCACATACCACAGCCAAAAAAACACAAAAGTTTCCGAAGCACACCACACCACAAGCTCAAAGCTCATGACGTCATCCAAAAAAGCTGTGCACAAAACCCTCCCTGAGTTAGAGTCGCTTTATATACTCTACTCAAATTATTGAATTTTTTGAAGAATGGGAAAAAACATTGTCAGAAAGTGAAAAGACAAAAATCGAAGTTTTGAAGCAAGAAGGCTCTTCAAATCACCAAATTGCAGAAAAAATTTGAAGAAGAAGAATTGTAATTGGTATTTTCCTTAAAACTTTTGAAAATTATGGACAGAATTGAAGAGAACGAATCGCAGAAGCTTCAATTTCTCAAGCTGAACGAGCAATTCTTGGCACAGCCTCAAACTCAGGCCTACCAGCAGCAAAAATCAAGGCTAAAACCGGAGTTCCTGCCAGTTTATCAACAGTACATCGCGTAATTAATAGTACCACGCATCTACAATTTAAAAAATTGAAGAAAAAAATCTCTTTTGAATACGTAACGTAAAGAAAAGCGATTGGAATTTGCGAGAAATCACATGTCGTTAAAGAGAAAGTGGAAACGAGTTGTGTTTTCAGACAAAAAACAATTTAATTTGGATTGTCCTGATGGTTTTCAGTTTTATTTTCATGACGTAAGAAAGAAAGAACGATTTTTGAGCAGAAACCACATTATACAGGGTGGTGTTATGGTTTGGAGAGCTATTTCATTTAATGGCACGATTGATTTATCTTTTCAAAATACGAGAATGACTGCAGTTTCATATAAAACCAAAATATAAGAAGCTTTTCCAAACTTTATTGAGATGTTTGGTCCTCTGTCTTTGATTTACAAACAGGATAATGCTCCGATTCACACCGCAGGACGCGCTACACAGTTCATCGTAAAACAAAATGTGTTATTGCTACAGTGGCCATTATATTCGTCGGATTTAAATATAATGGAAAACATTCAAAAATGGCTGCCAAAGGAAAGGAGGAAGAAAATTTGAAGATAAAACTTCACTAATAGAAGCAATAAAATCTGCCTGGACAAAAATCTCGCAAAGTACTTGACATCGTTATACAATTGTATATGTATTGCTGCTAACGTTACAAACATAAAGAGTAACGCGCCGCATTACACCTATATTTTTTAGTATAATTTTATGCTAACGATATATATTTAAATAGTATCGCGCATTCAATTATATTTTATAATTATACATATTTCCTTTTCTTTTATGAAGCATCTTATATGTGATAAATAAGGTTATAAACCTTATATGTTTTTCACATAGTAAGAGTTATTTATTAAATTGAATTTGCAATATTTTTTTTTATATAAAAAATTTATTTGGTCACATACGAATATTGCTTTATTTTGATACATATGTATTAAAATTTAAATGATATATACCTAATTAGGCATTATTCATGACCCAACCTTGTATAGTTTTACTTATACTTTTTCCGTTCATAAAAAATATCTTAGTTAGTTACAAAAGACCCCACTTGAATGAAGACTTTCATACTCTCGTTTGGTTCTTTAAAACCAACACCCATAATATATATGTTGTGGAACAAGATCCGCTGTAAAAACTGAACAAAAAACGTTTTCAATGTAAGATATATGTATGTTTATATATTTAATAACGAAAACGAAAACGAAAACGAAAACGAAAACGAAAACGAAAACGAAAACGAAAACGAAAACGAAAACGAAAACGAAAACGAAAACGAAAACGAAAACGAAAACGAAAACGAAAACGAAAACGAAAACGAAAACGAAAACGAAAACGAAAACGAAAACGAAAACGAAAACGAAAACGAAAACGAAAACGAAAACGAAAACGAAAACGAAAACGAAAACGAAAACGAAAACGAAAACGAAAACGAAAACGAAAACGAAAACGAAAACGAAAACGAAAACGAAAACGAAAACGAAAACGAAAACGAAAACGAAAACGAAAACGAAAACGAAAACGAAAACGAAAACGAAAACGAAAACGAAAACGAAAACGAAAACGAAAACGAAAACGAAAACGAAAACGAAAACGAAAACGAAAACGAAAACGAAAACGAAAACGAAAACGAAAACGAAAACGAAAACGAAAACGAAAACGAAAACGAAAACGAAAACGAAAACGAAAACGAAAACGAAAACGAAAAATCGAAAACTTCCTAAAAAAACTATCCTTCCATTAATCATGAAATTTGAACATTAATGTTGTTTTTGTGTTGCCATCATGTTTAGACATTTTTCATAGTTGAATATTATATTTAAACGAGTGTGATGTGTCTAATTATTTATTTCTAATTTTTTTCAGTGAGTGCAAACAAAATGAATAGAATAGAAATAATATTCACGAACATTCATTTACTAAATTATATAATTGCCATTTACTTTAAACACAGATACCGGCAACACAACTTTAAGAAAATGTTAGCTGATTTTGATAGTGTGTCCGTCTCTGTTTCTCAAATCTGTTGTCTCCTCTTACAGCATTACAGATTTGTTATTGAAAACTTCGGGGGAGAGGATTAATTCGTCTCTTCTACATAATATTATTACTTATAAAAAAATTATTAATTTCTTTTTAGACTTTTTTAAAATAAAAACAAAAAGTCATATCATTATTAACTTTTTGTGTTTATTTTGAAATTTAAAAAAAGCTTTATGATTCTTGGATGGAATGAGAAGAGGAAAAGAAGAGAAGAGAGAGACAAGACCTCTTTTTCTCTTCCTCGTCCGCCTAAACATAACATCTCTCGAATCATCAAGCAAAAGATGAGCTTCAGTGGATCGCAGTATGGCAGCTGCTCTACCACTTACAACATCTTGCCCGTCACCAAAGTCGTTTACAATTGATTCTAGGCATTGTCATCATATTTTATAATGTTTATTCATATAAACTAGCATTTACATAAGTGCTTTATATACATCCCATGATAACTGTGTTTAATGAAACATTGGCTTCAAAATTCATTTGTCGCTTATAACATAAAAATTACAAGCTTTTAAATGGTTTATTGCCATACAATACGATTGCCCCATTACTATTATTGCAGACCAGCACGGATACGACCTTAGAGGCGTTCAGGCATAATCCAGCGGACGTAGCATCATACCACTGTTCGCTCGAACAAGTATTGTGCCATTGGTCCGTACCTGCGGTTCCTCTCGTACTACGCAGGAATGCTGTCGCAACAACAATTGTCATCAGTAGGGTAAAACTAACCTGTCTCACGACGGTCTAAACCCAGCTTACATTCCCTCGCATGGGTGAACAATTCAACGCTTAGTGAATTTTGCTTCACAATGATAGGAAGAGTCGACATCGAAGGATGAAAAATCAACGTCGCTATGAACGCTTGGCTGCCACAAGTCAGTTATCCCTGTGGTAACTTTTCTGACACCTCTTGTTGAAAACTCTTTAAACCAAAAGGATCGATAGGCCGAGCTTTTGCTGTCTCTGTGTGTACTGAACACCGAGATCAAGTCAGCATTTGCCCTTTTGCTCTATGTGTGGTTTCTGTCCGCACTGAGCTGGCCTTGGGACACCTCCGTTATTATTTGAGAGATGTACCGCCCCAGTCAAACTCCCCACCTGGCAATGTCCTTGAATTGGATCATACCTGAGTCTAGGAGCTATACCAAATTCAATTACTTTTGAAAATGTATTAAAAAAAATAAATTTTTTAATAATACATATCAATTTCATTAGAATTTGCTTGGTTTATATAACAAACTCTTGGTACTTTGAACAAGAAGCTTGCATCAAAACAAAATACCATAAAATATATAAAATATGTCCGTATAATGGCTATGTAAATGATACACATTCCATTTTATCAAGTAAGTAAGGAAACAATAAGAGTAGTGGTATTTCATTGTTGATAAAAAGTTATAAAACCAATTATCTCCCACTTATGCTACACCTCTTATGTCTCCTTACACTGCCAGACTAGAGTTAAGCTCAACAGGGTCTTCTTTTCCCGCTAATTATTCCAAGCCCGTTCCCTTGGCTGTGGTTTCGCTAGATAGTAGATAGGGACAGTAGGAATCTCGTTAATCCATTCATGCGCGTCACTAATTAGATGACGAGGAATTTGACTATGTTTATGAGCCATGCCCCATTTATTGATTCAAAATAATTTACAATATTTCTTACATCTATTTACATTTTTAATTGTTTCTACAATATTAAATACTGAATGAATGAATATAATACAAATTTGATAACAATCCAAATTGATTTAGAATACTTTTACATCTCTAATGTTTAATGTTTAATATTGAATGAATATAAAACAAATTTGATGACAATTATTAAATTAGTTATTGATTCTTAATTATAATATAAATTTACATTCGTAGTAATATTAATTACAACAAACAAAAAAATTATAACGAAAGTAAAACTAAAATTAATTATAACCAACTTATAATGATCTCAATGTCTGAAATTATGAAATAGAGTGATTATATAAATTAGAATATTATACCTATTCCTGCAGAGTCTTTGCTGCGGAGGGTTATAAGGTATGCCCTGACTCGGTAGCAAATTGTATCTCAGGTGAATTACCTTTAAGTAATCTTCAACATTCCAATATCTTGGTGACGATCGTATAAAACTGCAGCATGCTGGGTGATTTTTGACCTGTTTTATTCCGTTGCCTGAGTAAGACGTTTCAAGTTGTGTTTCAAAATGTTCATGCACCGCCTTCTTGTTTGAAACGTCATCGTGGATTAATCTCCGGTGCTTAGTAATCCACGGCTCAGACCAGGAATATACTTGTTGCAGCAGCTCGCTTTTATCTTTCAATCGTTCCCATCTTGAAAGTGTTATAATTGGAATATGTTTAGCGAAGTTGAAGATACCCAAACCTCCTGCCTTGATCGATATGTATATGATGGAGTTCGAGCAATGAGTAGGTAGCTTCAGTGCTTTTCGAATTGCAAATCGAATGATCTTGTCCGTTTTCGATAGAACCTTGTTGGTTACGTTAGGTCGCCGAAGAACTGCTATGTACCGTGGAATTAAGAAATCTCGGATTATTGTGTACTTTTGATCGGGTTTAAGTGGTGCTTTTAGAATGGTTTCCAACTGCAACCATAAATTATTACTGGTGCATTCTACCAATCCTTCTGCATTAAATTGATGGCCTAAGTACTTAAACTTTTCATCTATTTTTAAAGTGGATATTGGACTATTGTTTATTGTAAGTGTTTGGTTGGTGTCTGTGAATAATTTCTTCTTACCAGGTACAGTCTTCAAGATCAACGATTTGCACTTGTCTGGATTTGATTGAAGACCTCTCATCGAAAGGAATCTATCCGAATGATCAAGCATTCTTTGAGCATCGTTTGGTGTATTCGCAAAGAGTATTAAGTCATCAGCGTAAGCAAGGCACGTTAACTTTGTAGTTCCCATTTTTATTCCGGTAAACTTATTGTTCAGCTGGGTTAAAAGTTCATCTAGTACCGCATTGAATAAAAATAGTGACAAAGGGTCCCCTTGCTTTACTCCTTTCTTTATCGAATAGTCACCTGCTGTGATGTTGTTACAAGCTATTGTAGTTGTCAAGTTGTTATAGTTGTCCTTTATTATATTGATTGTTTTAGGATCAACGTTCAATCTTCTAATAGCTCGAACGATGCTATGATGGGAGACCATATCGAATGCTTTTGCCAAATCTAGACTCACAATAGATAATGGTTTACTTTCCTTTCGATGGTGTTTAATAACGAACTCTACAGTTGCGAAGTTGGCAAAGCAACCGTCTATAGGACGAAATCCTCTTTGAGTATTGCTTATCTGAATGGAGTTCAATCTTCGTGCAAGAATTCTGTTGAAAATTCTCAGAAATATTGATGATATTGTTAATGGACGCCAGTTCTTGATCATGTGTAAATCAGTTTTTGATTTTGGTATAAGAATCGTCCTGCTGTGTTTGAGGCACTTTGGAATGGTCTCAAAGTACATCATGATGTTATATAACAGCAGGAGCCTCATTCTTGGCAATCGTTTTAAATCAATAAGGGTTAGCTTGTCAGGACCTGGTGTGTTCACCTTGGTTGTGGCAAGGGCGTTATACAGGTCCTCAGCAGAAATAGTTTGACTAGCATTATATTCATTTTCAACTGGATCTATAATTGGTTCTTGATCCAGCGTTGATTGCGTGGAGAATAAGTTATTGTATGCTGTTTTAATTTCATCCACGTCTGGTGGTCTAGACCATCAATCAACCTTCTGGCATATGCCGCTCGGTTTTTGCGGTAGGCAGCTTGTGTCAACCTGTACATTATTGCTCTTTTTTTTCTGCTTGATGGATTCTTATCAGCTTCTTTGTTGTTATTAGAAGCTCGTGCTCTGTTTTGATTTACACGACGTCCACTTTTGGTGTTGTTAATTACAAAATCGGTCCATTCTTCGAATTTGCTCATCAAATGGGATTTAGTGGATGTTAGTATGAGGTTCATGAATTCTACATCTTCGGCTTCCGGGTTTGAAGCTGGAATATCCGAGATAAAACTAAGTAAAACCTCATCTTGTTCTGAGCGGGCTGAATTTACTAACTCATCCACTTGTTGCTGAACTGTATCTTCAGCTAACTGCTGTTGTTCATGATGGTGCAGTTGTTCTTTAAATTCAGCAACTTTCTGCCTATAGGTTTCGTTTCTACGCCTTGCTTTAATTGCATCTCTTGATCTCTCAGAAGTGGATGCGAGATAATCAAGGAGATCTTTCCCTGAATGTTCAGCTTCAGCCTTCGCAAGTGCATTTTCTTCATCAACTGTCCATGCTAATCTACTACTACCACTTGCTCGAACCTCATCCTGCAACGCTGCATTATATGAACTTTTGTGGGTGCGAGACCAATGCAACCTCATACTTTTGTTTGACCTGAATTCGCTTTTGCATTCTGGGCAGATTTTCTCTTCAGCTTCAGGTATTTGGCGTTGGAGTTTGCAATGACGACGTCTGTGGGATTGCAAGCTATCTCTGCTTGCATATGTTCTACCACATTCACATTGAAAAGATTCTCTATTCTGGGGTGAGGACATAATGTTAGCTTTCTCACTATGTCTTGTTTAATTAAATGTTTTAACGCTCACCTCAACCTCAGACACAAAGTTGTGCCAGATGCTCTCTATCGCTTTGAAAAAAAACAATCAACAATAATGCTGATACACCTACTGCACAATACGTTGTTGAAGTGATGTGTGTATTGTAGTTATATTAATATGTATCAGCATAAGATAAAACGAGACAATTGGTGTTACTGAAAAATTTCGAACTCGTTATCTCTTTTCAACCCATGTGCAGTTACCACACAATGCGTTTAAATGGTGAGATCTGATGCTGTATGTTATTATTAAAATAAATTTATTGATTTGTGTTGTTATTGTTTTTGAGTGTTTAAGAAATAGGCAATAATATGTTTAGATTTGATTTTGATTTTTGTATTGTTATTGGTTTTGCATATGCTCACATTATATAACAAACTGTTTTTAGATATTTGACTGTATGTGTAATTTGATTTATTGATTTTTATGAAGTTATTGGTTTTGCATGTGCACACACTATATACCAAACTGTGTTCAACTATGTGACTGTATGTGTATTTGATTTATTGATTTTTATATTGTAAATATTCTGGAATGTACTCGCACAATTCAGTAAATTATGGTATTTGTAGTTGTTGTTTTTAAATAAAAATGCACTGTAATACGTTTAAATTTGATTTATTGATGTTTATTTTGTTATTGTTTTTGCATGTGCTCATACTATGCAACAAACTATATTCAACTATTTGGCTGTATGTCTAATTTGAGTTATTGATTTTTGTACAGTTATTGTTCTTGCATGTGCACACACTATACACCAAACTATGTTGAACTATGTGACTGTATGTGTATTAGATTTATTGATTTTTATATTGTAAATGTTCTGGAATGTACTCGCACAATTTAGCAAAATATGTGATATTACTATACAATACTTGGAAATTGGTTTATTGATTTTTGTACTGTTATTAATTTGAAATGTACTCGTACACTTAGTAATGAATAAGAAAATGCTGTGTAATATGTTTAAAATAAGTTTATTGATTTTGTGTTGTTGTTTTTAATTGAAAGTGTAAAATAATCTGTTTAAGTTTGATTTATTGATTTTTGTACTGTTATTGTTTTTGCATGCGCTCGCACTATATAACAAACTATGTTCAACTATTTGACTGTATGTGTAATTTGATTTGTTGAATTTTGTAATGTTATATGCACTATTTCACAATATGTTCAAATTAATGTATATGTATATTGTTTCTAGTATTATATGGTTTGCATCAAGTTTATATATGTAGTTTGTATTGCACCTTTTGTTATATATAACCGATCCCGTAATATAACAACTGTGTACAGCTATGCACAATATGATTAAATATGATTTATGTGTTGTTGTTGTTTTTCTTTGTTAATCGCACAAGGTTAAATTAATTTTTCGAAAAACTGAAAAATCGATATTTTACAAAATATTTTAGTTTAAAATTAATGCACTTAATTTTCCGATTATTTTTATATAATTTGGTCCCAAAATATGTACAGCTATTAAACATCACATTTAATATTGATTTTGTTCTGTTATTTCTTATATTGAACTGTTCAAAAGAAAACAATCCCTCGAAAAAACTGAAAAATTGTTGTAAATTCACAAAATACGTTATCGTAAAATTAAAGTACTTAATTCTCCACTTATTCTGATATATTATTCAATGCGACACGTCGATTATTTCCCGTGTAAAATAATAATTGAAATTATTTTGCTGAGCAACAGGAAAACACGTCTGTTCACTTCGACGTTTCTTAAGAGAGTCATAGTTACTCCCGCCGTTTACCCGCGCTTACTTGAATTTCTTCACTTTGACATTCAGAGCACTGGGCAGAAATCACATTGTGTCAACACCCGTTAGGGCCATCACAATGCTTTGTTTTAATTAGACAGTCAGATTCCCCAAGTCCGTGCCAGTTCTGAATTGATTGTTAATTGATAGCCGTTATTAATTTAATAGAAATTTTAAAAATTTCTATAAATTATTAGCAAGAAAGTTCCACAATTGATTACGTAAACTTCTTATCCGGGGAACAGATAAATACAATTTTCTTAAAAATAAATTTAAAAAAATCATATTATATCCTAATTTACCCAGAACAAGTACATAAACCATATTATTGTTTCCCAATCAAGCCCGACTATCTCAATCTTCAGAGCCAATCCTTATTCCGAGGTTACGGATCTAATTTGCCGACTTCCCTTACCTACATTATTCTATCGACTAGAGACTCTTCACCTTGGAGACCAGCTGCGGATATCGGTACGGCCTGTTTAGAAGTTTGCGTGACCCTACCATAGATTTTCAAGGTCCGAGGAGAAAATATCGACACAGCAGTAAATGCCATGCTCTTCTAGACCATCTACCATATCTCTCTTCGAAAGACTTCCATGGTAGTACGACTATAAAACAGAAAAGAAAACTCTTCCGATACCTCTCGACGGCTTCTCTATGGTTGTTTCTGTTACCAGGATGAGCATAAAAGCCCATATTTAATAACAAACGTATACTCAACAGGTTACGGAATTGGAACCGTATTCCCTTTCGTTCAAAATATTAAATAAGTATATAAAAATTTATATTATATTATATATTAACTTATACAATTTTCGGCTTTCGCCTTGAACTTAGGACCGACTAACTCGTGATCAACCACTGTTCACACGAAACCCTTCTCCACTTCAGTCCTCCAAGGTCTCATTCGATTATTTGCTACTACCACCAAGATCTGTGCCAATGGCGGCTCCATGCAGGCTTACGCCAAACACTTCTACGCACACCATTGTACCCTCCTACTCACTAAAGCTTCAAAATTTATTAATTTATAAAAATTAATAAATCATATGCTTTAGCGGTAATGTATAGGCATACAACTTGAGCGCCATCCATTTTAAGGGCTAGTTGCTTCGGCAGGTGAGTTGTTACACACTCCTTTGGGCGCCGTAACATTACGTTTGGTTCATCCCACAGCGCCAGTTCTGCTTACCAAAAGTGGCCCACTGGGCACAATATATCATAGCCTAAACCTTCATTTCAAGAAAGGTTAGGTTCTTACCCATTTAAAGTTTGAGAATAGGTTAAGGTCGTTTCGGCCCTAATGCCTCTAATCATTCGCTTTACCAGATAAGATTATATTAAATAATATTTCATTGCACCAGCTATCCTGAGGGAAACTTCGGAGGGAACCAGCTACTAGATGGTTCGATTGGTCTTTCGCCCCTATACCCAATTCTGACAATCGATTTGCACGTCAGAACTGTTTCGGTCTTCCATCAGGGTTTCTCCTGACTTCGACCTGATCAGGTATAGTTCACCATCTTTCGGGTCACACCATATATACTCAAGGTACGCTCCAGTTAGAGGTATATATAATATAAATAATAATATACATAACATAATGGAACGCCCCGGGATTGTATAAATATTTTATTAAGAAATATTAACTAATCCCAA
>OW052046.1:13543323-13575823 GCA_932526495.1 Bombylius major | reverse complement strand
AGGAATCGGTATCAGTATACACTAGTTGCAATGCATCATTAAATTTTGGTTTCATGTTATTGTAGTGGAAGTCATACATTAAAACTTTGGAAATATCTAATATACAAAAACCAACATATAAAGGTCGATTATATGTGACTTTCAAGCGATTCATCTGAATTGCTGCAAGATTTTGTGTGAAAATTGAATAGCTGTGAAAGTTAGGTTTACTTACTAACGCGTTAACACCATTGTTCAGAATGCTTTTATTCTGAATTAATATGATGATTCAAAGATATTTTGAATCAATCAACACCAAAAAGAATCAAAAAAAAAACAATGGAAATTTTAATTAATCAAGGCACATAAACCTTGATTTGTACGTCGAGCGTGCTATGGTACCTTAACAATAACACAATTTAGAGTTTCTCCACAGTGCTTCAAGCAGACTCACTTGAAGTAAATAAAAAGTCTTGGTTCACTGTTTCAACGAAACTGAAACTTTATTAAAAATTAATTTCTTATATACTAATAATTTATAATGGGTTTCAATGTAAATAGCTAACTAAGCAAAATTCTAACTTAAAATTAAAGATACAAAATATTAAACATTCTTCATACATTGAATTGAAGATAAAAATATTATGAATATGTATACAAAGAATTATATCATACAAATATTCTTATGTGATAGCACATTCCATTGACCAACAAGTATCATATTTCGTCTGGTAAAAAAGCAACGTAAACATTTATTGTGTGCAAATCTAAATTATGATAATAAAATAATTGCAATTATGTAGATATATTATATTGAATAAAATAATGATATGAATATAATACAAAAATGCGACTATAATATTTAATTGTACAACAATGAACTTAATTAATTAACTTAATAATATTTTAAACTAAAGTATTACTAACGCCCTAAATTGGTGTTATACATCCTCCGCCGCACTGAATTATTATTCAGGAATATCAATGTCCTTAGACTGCCTATGTGAGTGTTCTGGAGATACGTGGTGAAACAGGTGACTTGATGCTGCTTCATAGTGATTTTCGGAAAAGCAATGAACGAAATCTCCATGCAATGAAACCTGCTAGAGCTGCAATTAGTATTAATGCTCCATAGCCAATTGCAACTTGATGAGCGTCATGTATGGTAAATGTCATTGGTATAGAATTCTTGAATTGTTGTAGTTCTTCCCTTATTTTACCAATTTCGTATACAGAAGATTGATATTGACTTGTGTAATTTAGGTCATATATAATTGTGTGATTCTTAATAATCCATTCGGTTAAATTAATTGGTGGTATGAATGATAATTTGGTGCTGGACTGATATGTGTTGTGTCCTTGAATTTTTACAAAAAGGTGCTTTATGAGACATTGATCATGAAATTTTAAAATTCCAGTGCCATTTAACATACATTGTGTTACGTTTGAGCCGCATATGACATCAATAGTTGATTTTTCTTTAAAGGCGTAGATCCATTGATTAGGAGAATTTAATTGAATCCAATGTGGACCATCTCCTAACTTGGTGATTTGACATTTTGATGGATGTGGAGTGGGATTTATGAAGTCTAATTCACATGCGCTTACTAACGAGCCCCTTCTATGCATGAGATGATTTTGTTTGCATAAGTATTGTCCATTTGAAATTAAAATACAAGAATGGATGGTACTGGTCTCTGTATGAGTTGATCACAAGATATGATGAAGATGGTTTGATTGAAACGAAGGTATTATTGATGAAAACTGGTAATGAAATGATTTTAAATAACTCGAAATCTTCGTAAGATGCTAGTGGTATGCTGATTTGAAAAATTATGTGCCTTGATGTGACTCTCCCTTTAACGTTCATTATTTTGAAATAATCAAGTATATTATTTTGTGATATTGGTAAACGTAGCGAATGTGGTAATGTTGCTTTGATTTTCACCAATTCATTTTCTAATTGAGTAGAAGTGATCAGCAAAGGATTAATCCTACCGTGGTGTGTATCTGCTAATGTATCCAGTATGGATGATTGTATTTGTAATAAATTTGACACACTAAATGATGCTAATATGCTAATTGAATTGAAGGCCTGAGATATCCTTTCTTGTTGAAATTCAGTAATTATGCTACTAATTCGGTCATTAATTTGTTTTAAATGCAGGTCGAGCTGTTGAAATTGTTTGTTTACTGATTCTTCTCCTTTTTTAATTACATTTAACGTGGCATCTAATATGGATGTTTGATTACGTAAAAGGTCTTGTAGATGTCCTTCCTTGATGTGTATGTTTTCAATAGTTTTAGACATTTGTTCTGCGTAGTCTGAATCCAAAACACCGAAAAGAGAATTGGCCATGTTACCTATGAGGTTTATGGCTCCCCTTCTATTTCGTGTTAGGTTCCTTACAGACAAAAATTGGTGATTATCTTGTAAATGATCTTGTAAATGGCGTAAATGATTTGTGATTCCGGTACAGAGTTCCCTTTCTTGCAGACGGTGACACATATCTTGAAGAGCTTGGGTGCAATTTTGAAGAAACTGGTACTTCTTCCAATATGGAGCCATGTTGAAAAATGTTATAAGATTCCATTCGCTTGAAATTATGGTTGCTGTTCCCAACCCTTCAAAATATATTCCAGGTTGATTCACAAATTGTGTTACTTGTATTGTTGAGCTGTGTGTTGGTATTATCAAGCAAGTCATGAGAAGAGTGACTAGAGCTGATCCTAATGAGATTCGTTGCCGTTTTCTTGCTTGCCCCTCCTTTTTTGAGGAGCCCTGAGTTTGAGAGGAACTGGAAGGACAATTGGATGGAGTGTCTTCCAAATCTGGTTCATTCGTATCAGGTGAGAACATGATATCTTCCTTTGCTGTTTCAACGGGAAGAGGAGCTAATTTGTGAATGGGACGACGAATTGTGCCATTGGCTGTTCTAATGTCGACCACTCGCACTAAGTCATCTTTTCCTCTTATAGCTGAAATTACACGTCCAAGTGGCCATCTTAGTGACGGTACATTGTCTTCCTTAACTATGACCATGTCACCTGGGATTATGTTCTGGCATTTTTGCTTCCATTTGTATCTACATTGCAGTTGATTGAGATATTCTGAGGACCAACGCTTCCAGAATTCATTTTTGACATGATTTATGGTTTTCCAGCGACTGATTAAGTTGCCCTTGAAGGGTGTTGTGGTTGGATCAATTGTACTAGTTAGTGATTCTCCAATCAGAAAGTGCCCTGGAGTTAAAGCACTTAAGTCATTTGGATCATTAGACATTGGTGTAAGTGGTCTAGAATTCAAAATGGCTTCGACTTCAAGTACAATCGTCTCCAATTCTTCATATGTTAGGGAAGCTGTAGATAATGTTTGCTTGAGGAGGTGTTTAGCAGATTTGACAGCTGCCTCCCAAAGTCCTCCAAAATGTGGAGCTCGGGGTGGAACAAATTTAAAGTCAATTCCCCTGGAGCTGCACTCTGACATAATTTCATTTTGTGCCCTTTCTGATTGCAAGATTTGTTTCACTTCTTCTAATGAGTTCTTGGCACCAACAAAGTTAGTCGCATTGTCACAATATATGGTTTTACAATGCCCTCTTCTGGCCATGAAACGTCTTAATGCGCCTAAGAACCCTTGTGTGGTTAAATCACTAACGATTTCTAGATGAGTGGCCTTGGTTGAAAAGCAACAGAATACTGTAATGTAAGCTTTTTGTGGTCGTTTGCCTCGAATTTTGAAATGAATTTCTATTGGACCACAGAGATCCACTCCAGAATTTACAAATGGTCTTGCGGGTTGTACTCTGTGTGCTGGAAGATTGCCCATTAATTGAGTTGCCAATTTTGGAGTAGCTCTCGCACAAAATACGCAGTGTTGTACTACAGATCTAGCCAGTGTCTTACCCTTGATAGGCCATACTGTTGATCGAGCAATAGAAAGTAGGGTTTGTGGTCCTACATGTTTGTGTTCCTTGTGAAGATCAGCAAGCAGATATTTTGTTAGTGGATGTGAGTATGGTAGTAGCATGGGATGCTTAGCATCATATGACAAATTAGAGGTTTCCAATCGACCGCCCACTCTCATTATGTTGTGTGAATCCAGGAACGGTGTAAGACTTATGAGACAACTGCTCCTTGCAACTTCTCCAAAATGTTTTAAATGTGTTAAATCTTGTTTGAATTCTGAATGTTGGATCTCCTTAATCATGTGTTTATATGCACTATCTAGTTCGGTGGTAGATAATGCACAGCCATCTTCTCTGTCTTGACCTGGATATCTAATACGTTGTACGAAACGCATGATGTAAGCAAGGATTCGCTGAATCTTTCTAAATGAACTCTTACTGCCTATGGCTTCTAGAATAGAGTCATAGTTATTGTCTTCTGTTTTTGTCTGTTCGTGTGCAGCCAAACATGTGGATTTTGTCTTTCTTTCCATATTCTCTATTTCGTTGTGCATAGACTGTTGAGGCCATAATGAATTTGAACCATAAAGAAATCGTGGTCCATAAAACCACAGATGTGCTGTAGGCAACTTTCTTGGCGTAAGCCCTCTTGAAACTATATCTGCTGAATTATTTTCTGAGTTGACATGCCGCCACTGTTCACAATTTGTTAATTGCTGAATAGTCGAGATTCTGTTGGCTACGAAGGTATGATAATCTGACGACGGAGAGTTAATCCATGATAGTACGATAGTGGAGTCTGACCATAAATACGTTGGTGTGTCCTTAAGCCTTAAATCCTTATTAAGGCGATGTGCAAGTTCTGCAGCTAATTTTGCTGCACAGAGTTCAAGTCGTGGCAAAGTGGTTTGTTTGAGAGGAGCTATTCTTGATTTTGCACAAAGTAAACGTACTGTTATGCACCCAGATGTATCTTGTGCCCTTATATATGCTGCTGCTCCATACGCCTTCTCAGATGCATCGGCAAATATATGTACTTGAGTCTCTTGAACTTGGTTGTTGCCATATACATGTCTTGGAAATTTAAATTTGGTGAGATCCTTCAATTCTTCTCTAAAGTTGAGCCAAAATGTATGCATTTCCTGGGGTAATGCAGCATCCCAGTCGCATTTAAGTTTCCATAAATTTTGTAAAAATATTCTTGCTGTTGTTGTTACTGGAGCCATCATTCCTAAAGGATCGAATAATCTAGAAACATCAGAGTAAGCGGAACGTTTTGTTATCTTGGTAGATTCAATCCATGTGGACTTTATGGAAAACTCATCCTCCTTAGGAAGCCATATAAGTCCTACCGTTTTAACACTGTTGCCAGTTTTATTTTGAATTCCAATTGTAATTCTTGATCTTGTTGTGGGATGTTTTGTAACAGTAATGAATTGTTGCTGCACCATTTTCTCAGCTTAAGTCCAGCTGACTTGAGAAGTGCTAGAAGTTGTGTTTGGATGTCTATTGCTTCAGATATATTGTTAGTACCAGACAGAACATCATCCACATAGAAGTCTTGTTTGATTACTTCAGCTGCAAGTGGATATTTTTGATTGTGTTGCTCCGCCAATTTTTGCAAGCATCTAGTAGCTAGATAAGGAGCACATTTTGTTCCGTATGTAACAGTTGAGAGTTCATAACATTTTAATTTTTCATTGGAGTTGTTCCTCCACCATATGAGCTGATATTTTCGGTCTCTTTCATCAACTTGTACCTGTCGGTACATTTTCTCTATGTCGGCGGTAAATACATAACGATGTAATCTGAATCTGACCAGAATAGAGAAAATGTCATCTTGAAGAGTAGGTCCAGCTGCTAGTACATCATTTAGCGATAAGTTTGTGGTTGTCTTGGCTGATCCATCGAACACTACCCTTAGCTTTGTTGTGCTGCTGTCTGCCTTATGAACGCAGTGGTGAGGAAGAAAATAATACGGCATATGAACCTCGTTGAAATTTATTTCCCTCATGTGACCTAAATCGATATATTCTTGCATGAAGTTCTGATATTGAGTCATCAAATTCTTGTCCTTTGACAGTTTTCTTTCAATAGCTAAAAATCGTTGATAGGCGATGTCCTTTGATTCCCCTAAATCCTTAGGATTGCCTGCAAACGGCAACCTAACGATGAATCGTCCATCATCATTTTTTTTAACATTTTGAAGAAAGTGAAGTTCGCACTGTTTTTCTGATGAAGTCCATGGTTTCTTGGCAGATTCAACATCATCAAGAAGCCAAGATTTTTCTAAATGTTGTTCAAATTCATCGTCATCGGTATATATTCCACAAAAGGTTTGTGTAAGTTTTGAATCGTGGATTTTACCTGCAGCTGTCCATCCGAAAACTGTATTCTGTAGAGTAGGTAGCGTTTCACTGAGTTTTATTTGGCCTACTGCCAAGATTTGGTAATATAATTCAGCACCAATAAGTAGATCTATGGTATTAGGTTGATTAAATTTCGGATCTGCCAAAGTTATGTTTGCTGGAATCTGCCACTGAGATATGTCGAAAGATTGTGATGGTTGAGGTGAGGTTATACGTGGTAAAACGAAAGCTTCCATGTTTGTTTTAAACCCGTTAACGCAAGATTCAATTGTAATGTACTGTACTATTTAAAAAGAATTTTGTCTTCTTGCTGTACAGAATTGCTTAAATAAATAAATAAAAATAAAATAAAATAAAATAATGTTCACACGCTGCTTAGATTGTTTTTTAGTTGAACCAATGCCTTCAATATTCATGTCTTGAATTGTTTTTTGAAGACCTAATTTAGTTGCTAGTTTGTGTGTGATGAAGTTCAGTTGTGATCCTGAATCTAGTATTGCCCGGCAGCTAATAGATGTGCCAGCATTGTTGTAAGCCTTAATCATGACAGTGCTCAATAGAACATATCCATTGTTGATTGTTCTTGACCTTGAAGTCAAAAAAACTGGTTTTTTTAATTGATTTTGTTGTTGTGCCAATTTTAATGTAGATATTGTACCAGAGGTAGTCGATTCATCAGGTTTTGTTATATGCAGCAATGTGTTATGCTTTTTTTGACATTTGGTACAACCTCTTGAAGAGCATGTACTTACCTTGTGTTTATTGCTTAAACAATTAATGCAAAAATTTGAACGTTTCACTATGGAGATGCGTTCATTGATAGGCAGTTGCAAGAATTTGATACAAGAAAACAATTGATGATTGTTTTTACATACAGGACAGTTAGCTTTGATAGTTGCTGAAAGAGTTTTGTAAGTAATTATGTGTTTCCTTTCTGTACTTCCCAAAGCCTCCAACGATTGAAATCTTGTCTCAATAAAATTGAGCAGTTCCCTTATAGTTGGAATTGCTCTAGGCTGCTTTAAGGCCTGCTCCCATAAGTTGTGTGTTGTTTTGTCCAATTTCTTGATTAAAATGTATACTAAAATTGGATCCCAATTTGTGGTATCAATATCCATATTCTTTAAAGCACAAAGACATTCTTGTGTAATGTCGTGCAAGTTTTTTAGTGCTGAAGCACTTTCATTTGTTAATGAGGCCTGTGAAAATAATTCATTCAACCAAGCTGTGATTAACAACCTTTTGTTTTCATAACGATTACAAATGATTTGCCAAGCGGTCTCATAACTGTGATCTGAGGTGGTTAAATGTTGTATCAACCTCTCTGCTTCTCCTACAAGACTGCCTTTTAAGTACCACATTTTCTGACATTTTGCAATTTGTTGCTTGTGTACTAGTTCATTGAACAAATCACGGAACTGATGCCAATTCAGGTAGTTACCATCAAATTTAGGAATTTGAATTTTGGGCAATTTCATTGTTGAGGAAAGATTTGTATTGAATATCGTTGTTGAAGCATTCTGTTGAAAAGTGGTTTGAATATCTGTATTTATACGAGCCATCTCCTGAAGATGTAACAACGTTTTGTGATATTGTTCTTCTAGATCAAAGTAGTCTTGCATATTGAAAGCAGCAGGTGTCTGGTCATTCAAATTTTCAACAATTCGCTGTTGCATACGTAGAAGTTCATTCCAATGTTGATCTAAAGCAGTTATTTTTAAGTTATAATAATTAGAATTGTGTGTCTGTGTATCAGTACTCAATGATGAACATAAATTCTTTAATTTGTTCATTAACATGGTATATTGTGTATGTATGACTGATATTCCTTGCCCACGAGAAATTGTGTTGACTGCATTTATGATTTGTTGCGTATCTTCTGACGAAGTTTTCTTGTTGTTTATGTTATCTAAAACAAGTGATTGTTGTACAAAAGCCTTTGTATTACCCTCTGTAGCTATGTCTCGAGATTGTAGCCCTGCAGTCAATTCTTCTAATTTGCTATTGAGTTCAATATATGAGCTTAATATTTGATCATAGTACTTTGTTTCAAAGTACCGATGGTTAACATTTGCATAATTTAAGCGAATTTCCTGATCTTGTGCTTCAAAGTCTGTCCATAATTTGTTGAGTGCTTGAGACTTTCTTTGCAAATATTGAAAGGTTTTTCTATCGGCTGAATCCTTTTTAAAATTTGTTAGAAGGCGACAAATTTCCTGCCCTGTAAGCTTTTGAAGTTCTACGAGCTCTTCCAAATTCCTACTCATTATAATAAGTCAAAGAAATCACGTCGGGGTCACCAAAAATGTTCAGAATGCTTTTATTCTGAATTAATATGATGATTCAAAGATATTTTGAATCAATCAACACCAAAAAGAATCAAAAAAAAAAACAATGGAAATTTTAATGAATCAAGGCACATAAACCTTAATTTGTACGTCGAGCGTGCTATGGTACCTTAACAATAACACAATTTAGAGTTTCTCCACAGTGCTTCAAGCAGACTCACTTGAAGTAAATAAAAAGTCTTGGTTCACTGTTTCAACGAAACTGAAACTTTATTAAAAATTAATTTCTTATATACTAATAATTTATAATGGGTTTCAATGTAAATAGCTAACTAAGCAAAATTCTAACTTAAAATTAAAGATACAAAATATTAAACATTCTTCATACATTGAATTGAAGATAAAAATATTATGAATATGTATACAAAGAATTATATCATACAAATATTCTTATGTGATAGCACATTCCATTGACCAACAAGTATCATATTTCGTCTGGTAAAAAAGCAACGTAAACATTTATTGTGTGCAAATCTAAATTATGATAATAAAATAATTGCAATTATGTAGATATATTATATTGAATAAAATAATGATATGAATATAATACAAAAATGCGACTATAATATTTAATTGTACAACAATGAACTTAATTAATTAACTTAGTAATAGTATTACTAACGCCCTAAATTGGTGTTATACAACCATATTTTTTGCCTATGTTTCCCAATGTGTAAGTAGTCTGACATCAATTCTTTTGTCAACGTTCGCCATAGTTTTTCCAAAGACACAATTGTTGATCTGTTTGTAATGATCTTTTGCAAACTCTGGTTGCTTTAATTTTGAAATTTGTGTTTAAATTGATATATTTTCTTAACCATGGACTTTGCTCAAACTCTAGAACTCTATGAATTTTATGAATTTTCATGCCGGCTTCCAAACATTGTTTTAAATTCAAATAATGTATAACATAGTTTTTCTTGTCGTTTAAACTCGTGATTAATTTTAACTCTTTACTATTTGCATACATATAGAGGCTTGATTTTTTCTGCACAAAATGGTAAGTCTGAGTGGTGAAAATGTAATTCTTCTGGATACTTTGAATCAACTTCAAATATATATCCCTTAGACATTTCAGGATGCATATCTCTCAGAATCAATTTTTCTATTTCATTTTCGAACAAACATCGAAAATTTCCATATGGTAAGCATTGATGCATAGCCCATCCATATAAATTATTAGCGTCAAGATAAATTATATATGATGAAGCTTTATTCGGGTTATAGCTGTTCATATATTTATTATTAGCTAGCGCATATTTAAACGAACACTGTGATAGACCACCTCTGATTCCTTTTCGAATAAAATGATACATATCTATGTCTGTTAACAATTCCAACTCAACGTTGGTATATTAAAGCATAGCATCCCAACTGAAGCCAGGACCTGTGTAATAATATTATGCTGGATCAAGTTACATAAATTTCTAAATTGTTCAAAAATATCTGTTAATAGTAAAACATCCGTTTTAAGATATAAATCAGAATATTCTCCTAATGTTTTGCAGTTGAATATTTCCCATACTTTTTTTGCGTGAGCATAATCATTTGCAGATATTTGAGATAATGTCATTGCATCATAAAAAGCTTCTTGCGATGGTAAAGAATTCTCTTCCAATACATATCCATACAAGTTATATAATCATATGGAAAAACTCCTTTTCGAGTCAACAAATCGAATTGGTTATTATCTGTGTAGGCTTCATTCATAGTAATGTATTGAGAGGGTGTAAAAGTTTCTGCTAGTTTACTTAAACTTGCTATCATAAATTTAAACGAATCAATAAACCGGAGTTTTATATAGTTTTCATCGTCTATGGAAATTCGTTTAGTTAATGAAATATATTTTTCTTTATTTTGAGCAATTAAATCAATTTTTTCAACATCAAAACCGAGTTCGCGAGTAATAAAATGCGCATCATATCCTGATAAATTGTGAAAAATAACTGGAATGAAATCAGGAATTTGTAGTTCTAAATTACAAGATGAATGTGCAGCTCCTCTGAATTGACCGGTTAAATGACAATGGTCTCGTACTTTAATATCGTTTTCAGTAAACAGCTTCTCAGATATATGACATACAAATTCATTGTGGAATAATTGTGTTTGTTCTTTTGTTAAAGATTGCATAGCCACTTTTTTTTTAATGATAGTGTAGATATTTTTAATACCTCGACGAATTGATTCCATAAACATTTTACCGCAATCGATACCTCTATATGTTTCCAATTTGCTCAGGCTTTCATCATAACTACATTTAATATAGTAAGCAAAACTATATGGTTCATGAATTTGAACATTTTCAGTATATGAATTCTTATCGTTTGGAAGACATGTATGTGTAGGCTTTAATAAAGATTCAAAATCTCCATAAATCACGAAAGGAATGCGCAGCTTATGTTTGAAGTTTTTAAATTTCATGATCTTTTCATGCTCATTAGGTAAAATTGTATACATATGATTGCAATCATTTGTTTGATGTAGTTTTAAGCGGTCTTCGTCTTTGAAATATAAGAGGCATCCATTACAAAGAAACTTCCTACCGCTATGTTTGCTTAGTTGAGTAGTAATCAATCGCGGTAGATTTTTAATCCAGCAGAAATGTCCAACACTATCTTTCTCAACATATAATAAATTCCCATGTGTTGTTTGCCGTTTTGATGTAAAATACAATGGTCCAACAATCTGATTATCTTCTACACCATACACATTTACACTAATATTATTCAATTTTTCAATAATTTCAATTTGTTTAAAACTCACAGGAAATATTATTCCATCCAAGTTTAATACTGTAGTATAATGAGGATACGATGTCGTTCTACACACATTCATATATTGTGCACTAACGATGGCCCAAGCAAAACAGGCATCATCCTTATTGTCAACATTTACGATTGCTTTTTTTTTTTTAATCCATGGTGGTAGATCTATGTATGATGATGCTTTCAGCGGATTATATTTTGCAAAATTAATTTCCAAATATAAGATTTTTTGTAGCGCCCATCCGCTATCACGTTCTTGGAAATCTTCACTTTTTTTTTATATTTTACATACAAACTTCTCATATTCTTCACTTAAAGAACTACCCTCTGTGATTATAACGTTTCGCGTGTTAAATGATTTAATTTCCTCAATAAAATTTTCATCAGAAGCTTGAATATACATAGCAAATAATTCAAAATTGATTTTTATAGCAGTCTGAATAGAAAGAATTTTTTTTATTAAATCTATCACGGTTTCTTTTAAGTCTATTAGAAAATCTTCCATATCTATAAAGTTTTCACTACTAGGAATTCTATACGAAGCTAATCTTTTTTTAAATGCACTTTTTATTAACTCGATATTTTCACAATCTTCAATCTTTTCACATGCGACATTTTTATGTTTATTGATTTTTAAATGTCCTGAATATTTGGAAATAGGTATATCTTCATCGCAAATATCACAATGTTTAATTTTCTTACACATTTTTTCACCATCATAGCCATCATTAGATCGCTTCACCGCTGATGTTGATGCCCGATATATGTATATCACCATGTTCAATATTCACATGTTTTTAATAATTGTCTTTTCCTAAAATATCTTTTAAACATATTTCACATTTGAAAATTTGTTTATTTTTATGAAATTCTTTAATATGCCTTTTAAGATTATCCGACCGTTTGAAAGAAACACCACACAAATTACATGAAATCATTTTAAAGAAATTATTTTCAAAAATATTTTTAATAATAGATAGCACAACCTTTTCACTAGAAAGTTTAAACAAACTTTGAACAATAAAAATAAATTTTGCAATAACACCTTATCAGTTTTTATCAATTGAAACGAAATAGACAAATCATCGTTGAGAAAGCAACACAAAATGCCCAATTGAAAGTAGAAAAAATATATTTTTTACTTACCATAGTATTATTACAAAAACCAGCATTATTCAAAACAAAAAGAAGTAAATACATACGTGTACACTGCAAACAAATAGATAGAAAGTACCCCAATTTTTTTTTTTTTAAAGAAAAAACCAGAATAAAAAAAGAACACACAATCATTAATTTTTTTATATTTTATTTAAAAAGAATAATTATTTTATTTTAATACATTATATTTTTAATTTTTAAAAACATCAATTTCTCTAAAATAACCTAATTCGTTATTATCAAAATGTTTCATCAATATCTACAATATCAATATCAAAATTTACAGAAGATTTGCAAAAGTTAATGTTAAATGTTTTACCTACAACATCTACAAGTTTCATTGCAAACGTACCATCGTTTAATCCATTCAAAGCTCCTTCCGATATCGTGGCGTATCTTTTTGGTAAGAAAACTATGTTTTCTTCCAACTCTACATATATTTGTTCCCCAATTTAATTGATATTTTTCTAGCCGATAATATCTTATATTCTGCTCCAACAGTAAAGTCCTTCAAATTTGCAAATTTTTCAACTTGAATGGAATTTAATTCCTCCAACACCTTCTCATCATCTTTTTTAAGTTTTTTCTCTGTTGATGCATTGCTCGTTGATGGTAAATTTCTTTTTATTGCTCCGTTGCTCACAGCTGCGGAAGTTGATGATGAATGTTTTTTCATTGAACTCATTTTTTAAAATAAATTTTTTAACTGTTCTAACCCAAAATTTAATTAAAATTTTTTATTCTAATTAATATTTGCCAAAGAATGTGGAACTCGCAAAAAACATTAAATTCACCGTTTCTAAAACAGATAAGAATACAACTTTGAAAATTTTGAGATCACAAAAACATTAAATTCACCATTTCTTAAACAGATAAGAATACAACAAAGGTTACAGGGTTCAATTTCATTAAAACCAAAAAAATTTTCTTATCATTCTTTTCACAAAATATAATATTATATAAAATGTCAACGAACAAAAAATTACAAAATATAATATTACATAAAATGTAAACGAACAAAAAAATTTTTTTCGATAACATATGGAACAATAACTTGACAACAAAGCAATAAAATCTAAATGTTTTTAAAAAAATGTAAAATCATTGTGATTTCAATTTCGAAGTGAACAGTCACGTGTTTTTTTTAAATTCAAAAAAAAATCAAAAAAATTTAAAAAAAATTCAAAATTATTAAAAAACTGAAATTTATAAGTGAGCAGACAAAAACAATTAAAATTTAAATTTGAGTGAGTGGTTGCGCGTTTTTTTAAAAAAAATTCAAAAAATTGAAAAAAATTCAAAATTATTAAAACATAAAATTTAAATTGTTGTGTTTTTTTTGATAACATAATTTAAAAAAAAATTTTTGTTTAAAAATGTCACCGCGTGAAATTATTACTAACTCGCAAAATTATTTCATTAAAACAAAAAAAGTTGAAATTGTTGTCGACGTTATACTCGTAGAAACGGGTGAAATTATTATTGATGATGGTGATGATGTACATCAAAGCATCAACGAACAGGGGGAGCGATTGGAAAGTTTGTTTACAACTCCTCAAATTGATGATGAGCTCATCCTGGTAGAAGATGAAGCTATCGATGAGATTGATTAGCCCGCTCCGCTAGAAAAAAGTCTTAGTGAAGGAAGTGGTGAAGAAAGTGATATAGAATATGCAATCGGGTACTCCTATTGGACCTTTGAATCTATAGTTTACTGCGATAAATGTGCATATGAACGACAATTGAATCATGAACCGGAGGCAGTAAACACAACTCACAATACAACGCTGTTCGATGATGAGGCCTATGATAGGCATATGGATTAAGTACCATCGTGCAGCGTCTGTCGAGACCTCAAGATTTATTTTTTCTAATGTTTTTTTTTCTTATTATTTTTTAATAAAACAGTGATTGTGTTTTTGAAAAAAAGTTTTCTTTATTATTATTTTTAATGTTTTTCATTGTTTCACTTCATCATTTAGAATTATTTTATGTTTGAGTTTTCCAGCTTTTTATATAATTCCTCATCAGAAAGCGGAGGTTTCCGATATTCAATTTTTTTTGATTCATATGTATTGCATATGGTTAAACAAAAATTGTAAACAACAGAAAAAAATCTATTTAAAGACTAGAACTTAACCTTCAATTTTTTATATTTATCGAACCTTTGTTAACCTTTTCATGAGCCATATGTATTGCACATGGAATTTTTTCTCAAAAATTTTTAACATTTTATTGTTTGCCACCATGTCTAATTGTTTCACACCAGAACATTGTGTATTGATTTTCTAAAGGTCTCTATATACCTTTTCATGAAATCACCCATATGTATTCCACATTATCAAATATTAATTGCAACCAACAGAAAAAAAAATCTATTTATAGAACTTAACTTTCAATTTTTTTTTAACGGAAAAAAGATCAAAATCTATTTTTTCTAATTCTTCCAATATACATACAACATATCCATATATAACCAATTCAAACAACAAACACCAATATTGTTCATAGCTCACTGCTCATTACAGTCATTACCACCGATCAACACACAGAGTTCCCGGGTTCAATTCCATCAACAACCGAATTTTTTTTTTTCAGGCAGTACCAATTCATAATTTTTTACAGAAAAAAGTTCTTCGTCAAATTTTTCAACTTTCATTTTCTAAAGATTGAACACAAACTTTCAATTTCTAAAGCTTCCAAATACATTTCCAAAGAGTATTAACTAATAATATACTACTATAGAGATTTAATCTCAAGCTCTCTCAAAAATCAAGAACATAAAAACATACATAAATATTTGGCTTCGAATAAGCAATCAATATAGCTTTTAAGTCTTTCGAACTAAATTTAAATTTTTTCCGTTTCTATTTGAATTTTTTAATATAAATCTGCTGTTTTCGAAGTAGACAGCAGAAGTATGTAAAAATTAAGAAAATGTTCAAAAAGAATAATACAACACAAATTTCCAATGCATATCGCTTATAAGCAGATAGACAAAGACAGAAGATAAAGAAGAAGAATTGATCAATATCAATTTTAATTATTGTATAAATGTTTTTCATGTGATAATGAATTGAATTATTTTTTATTTATCATAATGTTTTTTCAGTTTAATTTTTCTTAAAATAATTTATTAATTGTAGTTTAAATAGTTAGATAGTTTTTGTTTAATAATATTATTACAGATTTTTATTTTTAAATTGCATTTTTCCTCTTCTTCTTCTTCTTTAAATAATCAGCTGAATTTTATTTTCGAATTAGTAGGAGGAGTTAAAAAAATATGTAAAAAGAATAATACAAATTATAAAAAATAAATGCATAATATCATGATCCATATGAATTCTTTGTAAGAATGTTTTTTCATGATTATGAATTATTTTTATTATTTGTTATTTTTTTTTTCAGTTTAGTTTTTTTAAAAAATATTTTAATAATTTTAGTTTAAATAGTTAGATAGTTTTTGTTTAATAATATTACAGATTTTTATTTTTAAATTGTATTTTTCTTCTTCTTCTTCAAATATTCTTAAGCATATCAGCTGATTTTTATTTTCGAATTAGTAGAAGGAATTAAGAAAATATGTAAAAAGCAAAATACAAATAATAAATGCATATCACTTTTTTGAAGATCGAGAAAGATAGAAGATCAATATTGATCTATATGAATTATTTGTATGAATGTTTTCTATGTAATTCATCAAAACCATCTACATATAGAAGCCGCGCTATGGATTTCTGCACTAACACAATCAAACACGATAAAAGTGTTGAAACGTCAAAACATTCAATGCTAGTAGTACAAATAGTGATGTAAAGAAAATGTGTTTTAGTTAAATATTTCTGGCTTTTTAAATAAAATATGGTTTATAAAAGTTTTAAAATATAATAAATTAACAGTGTTTAATTTTTGAAGTGCACAATAGTCAAAAAGTTGAATAAAAAGGTGAAAAATATTGTGCCTTCTTACCTACTTTTAAGAGAAAAAATTAAAGTATGGTGAGGTTATATTATTTATATGTAATAAAGTGAATAAATTGATTTGATTTAATAAAATTTAATTTATAATAATTCTGATACATACACTCCGCGTCACTTGATTACGGCCACTGATTTTTTAAAGTTATTTTGGATATTACTATAAATTTTGTTACGTGAGTATTAGTTTTTATGCTTGTATTTGAGAATACGTTCTGTTACGAATATAATCACGGAAAAAAAATTTGAAAATATAGTACCGTTATTTGTGCAGTACTCATTAAGTACAATCTCTTCAAAAAGCATGCATTTTTTTTGCGTCACTTGATTACGGCCAGTATTGAAAATTAGTGTTCTAACTACTATGACGAACAATTTTTCGACTTTATTCAAAATTATTTCGTTTATTATATTGCTAGTGTTCATTAGCTATCAAATTATTGAGTTTTTTGAAGAATGAGTAAAAAAAAGACATTGGCTGAAAGTGAAAAGGCAAAAATCGAGGTTTTGAAGCAAGAAGGCTCTTCAAATCGCCAAATTGCAGAAAAAATTGGAAGAAGAACAACTGTATTTGGTTCTTTCCTTAAAACTACTGAAAATTATAGACAGAATAGAAGAGGGTGAATCGCAGAAGCTACAATTTCTCAAGATAAACGAGCAATTCTTCGCACAGCCTCCAACTCAGGCCTATCAGCAGTAAAAATCAAGGCTAAAACCGGAGTTCCTGCCATTTTATCAACAGTACGTCGCGTAATTGATATTGCCACGCATCAACAATTTAAAAAATTGAAGAAGAAAATCCCCGTGGAATACGCCACGTAAAGAAAAGTGATTGTAATTTGCAAGAAATCACATGTCGTTAAGGAGAAAGTGAAAACGAGTTGTGTTTTAGTACGAAAAAAAATTTAATTTGGATGATCTTGATGGATTTAAGTTTTATTCTCATGACTTAAGAAAAGAAGAACGATTTTAAGCAGAAACCGCATTATACAGGGTGGTGTTATGGTTTGGGGAGCTATTTCATTTAATGGCACGATTGACTTACCTTTTCAAAATACGAGAATGACTGTAGTTTCACATAAAACCATATTAGAAGAAGCTTTTCCAAAGTTTATTTAAATGTTTGGTCCTCTGGCTTTGATTTACCAACAGGATAATGCTCCAATTCACACCGCATGACGTACTAGACAGTTCACCGAAAAACAAAATGTGTGATTTCTACCGTGGCTACCATATTCGTCGGGTTTAAATATCATGGAAAACATTCGGAGATGACTGTAAAGGGAGGTCTATGTAGGAGGAAGAAAATTTGAAGATAAAGCTTCACTAATAGAAGCAATAAAATCTGCTTGGACAAAAATCTCGCTGAAGTACTTGACATCGTTATAAAATTTGATGTTATCACGAATTTTCGAAACAATTCGTCACAACGGAGGCAGCAATCATTATTACAATTAATTGAAAATGATAAAAAATTAAAAAATCTCATATAAATAACACAAAAAAAGTTGTTTTTCATTCAAATTTTTCTTTTTTTGAGACAATTTCAATACTGGCCGTAATCAAGTGACGAAAAAAAATGCATGCTTTTTGAAGAGATTGTACTTAATGAGTACTGCACAAATAACGGTACTATATTTTCAAATTTTTTTTCCGTGATTATATTCGTAACAGAACGTATTCTCAAATACAAGCATAAAAACTAATACTCACGTAACAAAATTTATAGTAATATCCAAAATAACTTTAAAAAATCAGTGGCCGTAATTAAGTGACGCAGAGTGTATATATATTTATATGAATAATTAAAGTTTAAAGAATAATAATATAAACTTTTTTCTTCTATACCTATATATTGACATGTGACTAATGACTAAATTACCTATGGTGAGGTTATATTATAAAAGTGAATAAATTGAAATGAAAAGTAAACACAAATACCTATATGAAAAAAATAAATAAAGTGAACGAAATACAGAACAAATTCATTTAATTTAATAAAATTTCATTTATAAGTTTGTATTAATTGTTAAATTATTGAATCAAATCAATTTCTCACATAATCACAAAAATTTATATAAAAAAAGTCTATGAAAAAGTAAATAATTTGGTACATAATCTTTATTGTGTAATGAAGGCAAATACACACTTAATTTGTGATAACTAATAAATTAAATTCTATTAAATCAAATCAATTTATTCACTTTATTACATATAAATAATATAACCTCACCATAGATAGGTATGTACTATGTAGTCATACTTTAATTTTTTCTCTTACAAGTAGGTAAGAAGGCACAATATTTTTCACCTTTTTATTTAATTTTTTTGACTATTGTGCACTTCAAAAATTAAACACTGGTAATTTATTATATTGTAAAACTTTTATAACCCATATTTTATTTAAAAAACCAAAAATATTTAACTAAAACACATTTTCTTTACACTAATATTCCACCACTCTTATTAAGAAACCATAAGAAACTAAAATGTCAAAACAAAACATGGCACTTCTAACTAATACATACAAAACTCCAGTAGGAGGCTTTTATTGTAGAGGGTTTTGTAATTCATGGTTATGAATTATTTTTATTATCTATTTTTCTAGTTTAATTTTTTTTTTTAAATTTTTTATCAATTTAGTTTAAATAGTTTAGATAGTTTTTGTTCAATAATACGATTACAGATTTTTCCTTTAAAAATTTCGTATCTTTTTTGTTTTAAATATCCTAATGCATATCAGCTAACTTTTGTTTATTTTTAAAGCAGATAAGAAAAGTAGGAAGGATTAAGAAAATGTGTAAAAAGAATAATAAAAATTATAAATGCATATCACTTTTTTAACCCTAGGATTGCCTGATCGAGAATGTCACAAATCTGGCCGTGAGTATACAAATGTACATATACCGTACATTTTATATGGAAATTTTGAATTTTTTTTTTCAAAAAAAATATATCTCAGTATTCCTGGGACCAAAAACCGTAATTCTTTGACCTTAATATTAATTGAAGTGTCCTCTTTAAAACTGTCCTGTACAATTTTCTTGTTTTTCTTTTATTTTTCGAGATAAAGTGCAAAATAGGGTAAAAATATTAGTTTTTGGTTCAGAGGATGCTGAGATATAGAACTTCAAAGCCAACAATAGATGTTTGCTTTTATGAATGTACAAGAATGTATGGAACATTCACGTTTTTCATATTATTGTGCACTTTATCTTGAAAACTAAAAAAACTACAAAAATGCTGTAAGGAACAATTCTAAAGAGAACACTTTGATAAATGTTTAAGTATAAAAATATTAGTTTTCAGTCTACGGGATGCTGAGATACAGATCTTTGAAGTTGAAATTAAAGTAAAATTTGTGTTTGGTCTCAAAAATGTATGGGAATTTTTTGTCTCTTTACCCTGTTTTGCAATTTATCTCAAAAAGTAAAATTACTAGAAAAAAATCGTACAAGATAATCAAAGAGAACACTTTAGCAAATAATTAAGTCAAAAAACTAATGTTTTTGGTCCACGGGGTGCTGAGATAACTTTTATTCAAAAAAAAAAATTTTAAAATTTCCATATAAAATGTACGGTATCCGTATACATTTGTATACTCACGGCCAAATTTGTGTTTTTGCATAAAAAAGAATATTTTGTTTTACCGATTTTGAGCTAGGACCTTGAAAGTTGGGGTGTATAGAGAGAACCCTCCAACGAAGGATTTGGTGAAGGTTTCAAGCTCCTACCTCAAAGGTATTTTATCAAGGGTCAAAGTCCGCGTGTATACGTTTGTATACGATCAGGAAATCCTAGCGTTAAAGATGGACAAAGACAGAACTTATATTTGTTCAATCTTGTTGCCAGTTTTATGAAATATAAATGAATTTATGACTCAAATAATTTTCATTTTTCTAAAAATAATTTATTTATTAAGCTGTATTACTTAATCATGTATGGTTTTTCTTTTCTTATAGAAAATACCTTAAAAAAACACACATACTTTGCATCTACACAAATGCGTGTTTACCGTCTGTTCACATTCCATTTATTTGTTTTTTTTTTCTTCTTTTTTTAAAATTTGTTTCATCGGATAGTATAATATTTTTTTATTTTTTCATCCATAGAATATCAATATGTATGTATGTACATACATTATATGTATGTAAATATATATTGAATATGAATTAAAATATGTTTTCTGATTATTGAATGCATGATAATTGATAATATGAAAAATTTATTCAATTATTTTTATTTTTTTTATAGTTTGTGAAGCTATGAGAAATTTTACTGAAATCCAGAATCCAGATCCCGCTTTTTTTTGTTTTTATTTTATGTAACTACCTATATATTTTTTTTCAAATGAAAAAGGGAATTAAGATATGTATTTTGTTTTCAATTCAAGTACCTAATTAACAACATTACAATACACATTTAAAGACATTTTATTCACCCATATTTATATTTCAAAATGTTACATAATGTGAGGTAGTTAGATATGTTGGACTCTACAAATTTTGATCAATTAGGTATACCGTATACCTATAAAATTTTATTGAAACCTTGCAGCCGGGAGATGATCACAGTCATTATTAGAAAATTAGAAAATTGCTAATGCTAAAGTGTTAACATTATATTGTACGTGCATTATAATATACAGTAGCGATCATGAAAGTCGCCTAACTAATAATTTCTAAAAACTTTTCTCGATAATATCTTTAAATTTTGGTGGGGATGGATGATGGTTTGTTTTTTAACTAAGTATGTGTGTTTTTTTAAGGTATTTTCTATAAGAAAAGAAAAACCATACATGATTCTGTAATACAGATTAATAAATAAATTATTTTTAAAAAAATGAAAATTATTTGAGTCATGCGTTTTTTCCGCTACTGTATAAACTTCAATCTGCATATACAAAAATACATACTTGTATATTATGCTAAATGGGAAAAATACAAAGTTGAGAAAAAAACAGTGACTTCAAGTTTACAATAAATTTTGTATTTAGGTACGAAGCAACAACAAAATTCAAATACGGTATTATAAAAAAATTGTAAATTTGGTTGGGTACTTGAAAAATGAAAAATAAAAACAACAATTATTTTTTATATGGGTGTTGTTTTTGTTTATATTAATTATACATTTTCATATAGTACAACATCAACAAAAAAATTGTATGATGATGTCATGCACATTTACTCCGTCCTCATTTTCTATATAAAATTGTCTAATTACAGTTTTGAGGATTTTTGTGTATGTTAAATTTTTTTTATTGCAAAAACGGTCATAACGTATTTTTAAATCTAATGTTCTAAGCGATTCCTTCTTGTCTGTCCGCTCTATGAACAGATTTAGAACTAAAAATTTATTTTTCAACAGCTTTTCTGTTCTGGAATATCTACTTCTAATTAATTATCTTTGCCACCAACCATCACCCAAAGCAAAGACAAAAACCATATAAATACCATATAGACAGACCAAAATGAAAATTTCTTGAAAAAAAATATTTTTCTCCCTGCAGATGGCCAGCCAAGGAGGCTCTGATAGAAAGAATAATTTTTGTATGAATCGAAATCAACAGTATGAGTGTTTGAGTGTATAATAAATAAACATATACAATAATAATAACGTGGCTTTTTAGAGCCAATATGGAAATTGCGTATACAGAAAAAAAATACAGATCGCAAAAACGAAAAACGTACAGAAACAATATGTATAAGCGCATATATAAATTATGAGTCAATTCATTTAAAAACTATATAGGTATACAACTTGTCTGTTAAAATAATGATCATTAAATAATATGACATATAGATATATATTATACTGTAGTATATACAGAATAGATAATGTACATATTTCATAGGATTTTGCAATTATATCCTATAATTATACATATATTGCTGGTATGGTTTTTTTCTTTTCTTTTTTTTTTTGTCCACATGCATATATTATAGTTATGTAGGTATGTATACCTATTTGATACAGCAAACAGCATTCTTTAAAGCTGAAATAAATGGTTATTGTTGTTGTTTTTTTTTTTTGGCTTGATTTTTCTGTTTCTTGTTGTTATTGTACTTTTGCTACAATGAATATGCTCGCGTAAATAAATATTTTTTGAAATAAGAATTTTATTTCAAATTACAGTGTCCGCTCAATAATTTTTCCCTTCCTATTTTCAACTTTTGGTTTTTTCAACACCCAAATTTCAATAGGTACTTTGAAGGTTTTTCGATGGTTTTTATTTTATAAAATAGAATAAAATTTAAATAAGCTAAACATGTAGGTACTGCCTAATTTAAATCACAGATTTTTGTAGAAATAATTTATTATATAATTATCATACTCGGTTTTTATAATAACAAAAACTAATTTTATTACAAAACTATTTATTGTTTTTTCAAAAATAGCGTTGAAAGTTGCAAATTGGTTTCTATCCAATAATTTCAACTATTTTAAAATTTAAACAAGGCCTATTTTAATCAGTCCAAATTATCGAGCTCATACTGTATGTTTGTGTAATTTTTGCTTCTTTTCTTTCAAATGAATATTAACATTAAAATACAAGTGCAAGTGAACAATTCGTTCTATTTCAAATTTTAAACCCTCGAATCAATTTTAAGTAACAAAATGTAACATTTTTTGATTCTTTAAAAAAGAATGTTCCTGTGAAGCTAGGAAGTTGAAATTTGGCCAGAATATTCTTTGAACGGTCTTATATTGCATGAACTTTGAAAGATTTAAATCCGTTCACTAGGGCAAAAGTTTAAATTTAAAAAATTAAATATGTAATTCAATATTTTCGAACTTTTACATAAAAACCTTTCAACCTTCAAACCTTTAGACCTTTCAAAGTTCATGCAATATTAACCGTTCAAAAAATATTCTGGCCAAATCTCAACTTCCTAGCTCCACAGGAACATTTTTTTCTAAAGAATCAAAAAATGTTACATTTTGTTACTTAAAATTGATTCGAGGGTATAAAATTTAAAATAGAACGAAGTGTTAACTTGCACTTGGTACTGTTAAAAATTATAGAACAAGAAAAAAATGCTAACGAAAATCCAAAGGTCGATTCTCTGTAAAATTAAACCAAAATTATCACTTGCTTCAGTAAAAATGTTGAAAAGAATAGCTAAATATAAAAAAATTCTTTGTTTTTATAGGCAGCTGACCTGATATCGGCATTGATTTTTAGTATAAATATATTATATGTATATATTTTTTTTAATTACTTCAAAATGTCTTCTGCGTTGCCTGAAATGTCCTCATAGATTTTAATTGCTTATTGTAAAAGATCAATTATATGAGTTTTCTATAAAATACTTTTTTAAAGGACATGTGTTACAATAAAACTATAAATGAGACAATTATTAAATACTTAACAATTCACAGAATTCTTAAAGAAAATATTAAGAATGTATTAACAAGGTGTACGAGTCTTCTGCGTTGCCGCCTTTATTTCAGATAAATTTAAAACATTAGGTCAGAAAAATAGGAATGCGCTATATAGTTTTAAAAGTGAGGTATAGAAAAATGTATAAGTATTAAGTTTCTACACTTTTATTATCCAACAATTTTTTAATAAAATTCCTCACAAAGTGTCTTCGACGTTACCAGAGAATCGACCTAAAACAAAAATACACACATGCTCAAGAAAATAATTTCACACGTACAGTATATATGATTTTACACGCAGATATTAATTGTAATGTAAAAACAAAAACACAAAAATTTTAGTTCTCCTGTCCAACCACTTGGGGACAAGGAGAAATCGCTAAAATGACAAAAGTTATGCTTATTTGAAATGTAACTGTCAGTAACGGACAAGTGGGCTGTCTTATGATGTAATTATATAGTCATTGGCAAAGAGTATATAACCAATGATTATAGATTAACACAATAGATATTTCGGGTAGTACATTTGTATTTTCTCTCTATTTCATTAAAGGCTCCTAAACGAAACCTTCTTGTCTGTCCTATCTGGCGAGCAAAAATAGAACTAACGTTTTGAAATTCAAACTTAAAAAAAATGATCGAGTGATTTTTTTTATTATTCATTCGCTCATGCTCTTGTTATTTTTTTTTTTTTGTGTATAACCAAATCAAACCAGTTTCCAGTATAACTTTGTGTATACCTATATTTATATAATATAATATATAACAATGTATATACATAATATATATGTACATATTTTTGCATGTACACAAATGCGTGTTTACCGTTTGTGCAAATTTCATTTAATATTTGTTTTTTTTTCTTCTTTTTTTAAAATTTGTTTCATCGGTTAGTTTAGTAATTAGTACCTATATTATTTTTTATTTTTTCATCCATAGAATATCAATATGTATGTAGGTAGGTACATACATTATGTATGTAAATATATATTGTATTGTATAGGAATATGAATTAGAATTTGTTTTCTGATTATTGAATGCATGATAATATGAAAAATTTACCCATTTATTTTTATTTTTTTTATAGTTTTTGAAGCTATGAGAAATTTTACTGAAATCCAGAATCCAGATCCCGCTTTTTTTGTTTTTATTTTATGTAACTATATATATTTTTTTTTAAATGAAAAAGGGATTAAGATATTTTGTTTTCAATTCAAGTACCTAATTAACAACATTACAATACACATTTAAAAACATTTTATTTACCCATATTTATATTTCAAAATGTTACATAATGTAAGGTAGTTAGATATATGTTGGACTCTACAAATTTTGATCAATTAAGTGTACCTATAAAATTTTATTAAAACCTTGCAGCCGGGAGATGATCACAGTCATTATTAGAAAATTAGAAAATCGCTAATGCTTACAAAGTGTTAACATTATAATGTACGTGCAATGTGCATTATAATATACAGTAGCGGTCATGAAAGTCGCCTAACTAATAATTTCTAAAAACTTTTCTCGATACTATCTTTAAATTTTGGTGGGGATGGATGATGGTTTGTTTTTGAACTAAGTATGTGTGTTTTTTAAGGTATATTTTCTATAAGAAAAGAAAAACCATACATGATTCTGTAATACAGCTTAATAAATAAATTATTTTTAGAAAAATGAAAATTATTTGAGTCATGCGTTTTTTCCGCTACTGTATAAACTACAATCTGAATATACAAAAATACATACTCAAAAAGGATTGAAATATAATAGAGATCCGAAAAGGAAATGAAACAAAACCGTAAACTGGCCCTGTGCGGGCAGAGAAGGAGGTACCACATTTGTCTTTTTTATGAAAAAGAAAAAGCTTTCAATAGTTAATTTTGTGTTTTATACATATGTCTTAAATTTTATTTTACATAATGTGCTGAAGATTAAATGCACACATACAAGCGAAAACATTATTTGTTTCTTTTTATACTATATAATATATATGTATATATACATATATGTATTATATATATATATTATATATACACAAAAAGTATTCAAAAATTTCTTTCTTCTCCCTTTTCGAGATTTTTAATGTATATTGTATATATGTACATATATGTTGTTATACATATTATATGTATACATTATGCTTATATAGAACAAATGATTTTAGGTGTTGTGTTTTTTTTCTTTATAGTTCTGTGTAATTTTTTGCAGCTGAAATAAATGATATTTGTTGTTGGTATTTTTTGGCTTGATTTTTTCATTGCTTTTATGATTTTTCTTTTTTCAAGCATTTTTTATTTTTTGTTTGCTTATTTCGATCCTATTCTTGACCTACCTCTACAAATCTGTTTTGCATTGATATTAAATTTTATGGAATTATTAAATGAATATAAATTTTAACACAATATTTTACGTAGGTCGGTAAAATTTTATAATTTAATTAAGATTAAATTATAAAATTGTCCTAAGGGACAAGAAGATAATTTTGTATGAAAATTTTAAAATTTTTATTATGAAGAGCTCTAATTTAGCATTTTGTTGAAGGGGCCTTTTTAAAACTATCCTTTACGTTTTTTTGTGTTTTTTTTTTTTTTTTGTTTTCAAGATTAATTTCAAAACAAGACTTAATATCAAAACATTTAAATTAACACTTCATTCTATTTTTGATCGTTTTCGTCAAAAAATTCGATTTTAAAAGTGAATACCTCGGGACCCTGTAAAGGCATTGACTTAAAATTTCTGCACAATATTCTGCTTTTCATTCTCTACAAAAAAACTTATTATGACACAAAAAGATCACTGCAACAGGGTGCAAGTTATACGGCGCCAAATATAAAACTTCCTCGCATCAATTTTTAGAAACAAAATGTAATATTTTTGACTCCTTATGAAAAATGTGTGAGTTGTAAAATTTGAACTCTTATATCTCAAGCATTGTTGCACCGATTTAAATCAAATAAATAGTACTAGGTCCAAAACCGTTCAAGAATTGATCAAGGATCATCGTATGACCTAAAAAGGGCCCCATATAAAGGGAAAAATAGTTTTTTGTTAAAAAATAACTTGTTTTGTATATAATTCTATGACTTTTGCCCTAGAGAACGGATTTACACCGTTTATAATTTATGCAATGTTGGACTCTTTAAGGAATATCCTGGCCAAATTTCAGCTCCCTAGTCTCAAGGGAACATACTTCTCTAAGGAGTCAAAAATGTTACATTTTGTTTCTAAAAATTGATGCGAGGAAGTTTTATATTTGGCGCCGTATAACTTGCACCCTGTTGCAGTGATCTTTTTGGTATTTTAGGGAGTTTTGTAGAGAATAAAAAGCAGAATATTGTCCAGAAATTTTAAGTCAATGCTTTATAGGGTCCCGAGGTATTCACCTTTGAAATCAAAAATAGAATGAAGTGTTAATTTAAATGTTTTTATATTTCTTTTCTTATTTTGAAATTTATCTTGAAAACAAACAAAAAATACAAGAAAAGCGTAAAGGATAGTTTTAAAAAGGCCCCTTCAACAAAATGCTAAATTAGAGCTCTTCATAATAAAAATTTTAAAATTTTCATACAAAATTATCTTGAAATTTTCAAATTTTACCGACCTACGTAAGATATTAGAATTATAGATACATATTCATATTCCATAAAATTTAATATCTATGTAAAACAAATTTGTAGAGGTAGGTCCAGAATAAGATCGAAATAAGTAAACAAAAATAAAAAATGCTTGAAAAAAGAAAAATAACATAAAAGCAAAGAAAAAATCAAGCCAAAAAAATACCAACAACAAATATCATTTATTTCAGCTGCAAAAAATTACACAGAACTATAAGAGCGGGTTGAAACGGTCACTTTTTTAATGGCATTGTCGCCCATTCCGCTTTGTTAAATTACGAAAAAGTCGTACGTACGTTTACACAGTCACTTTTTTACCATAGCTCAAATTCTCTTCATTCTCTTCTATACCGATTTCTTGTTAGGTAAGATGAAACGACAATATATGTTGTGTATGTTTCATCTCCATATATAAAGATAGATATGAGCTGTGTCACTACAAATATAAAATGAAAAGGAGATGCGATAATATAAAAAAAAAATTCAAAATTACGAATATAGCATAAAAGGGAACAGGCGTGCTCGAAGAAAAAGTTCGATTATCCCGTGAGTGACTTCCCACCACATACTTGTTACTTCTTTCCTATTTAACAAAGCGGAATGGGCGTCAATGCCATTGAAAAAAGTGACCGTGTAAACCCGCTCTAAAGAAAAAAAACACAACACCTAAAATCATTTGTTCTATATAAGCATAATGTATACATATAATATGTATAACAACATATATGTATAGTTTCATTTACAATGGTTTTGTTTTTTCTTGTTTTTTCATATATTGATCATAAAGCAATTTACAAACACATTCATCAATCCCCATTCATATTCTATTCAATTCGACAGAGCTTCAGACCAGAGCTTTCTCAGACCAGTTTTTGAGCTTTCTCAGATAAATTTTTATAAAAATGTAAAAACTATGAATTGTGACGTTCCTCGTGAAGGAATCTCTTTATACTTGATACTTTTTGCATACTTGTAGGTATATGCTAAATGGGAAAAACACAAAATTGAGAAAAAACCAGTGACTTCAAGTTTACAATAAATTTTGCATTTAGGTACGAAACAACAACAAAATTCAAATACGGTATTATAAAAAAATTGTAAATTTGGTTGGGTACCTACCTACTTGAAAAATGAAAAATAAAAACAACAATTATTTTTTTATATGTGTGTTGTTTTTGTTTATATTAATTATAATTTCAATATGGTACAACACCAACAAAAAAATTGTATGATGATGTCATGCACATTTACTCCGTCCTCATTTTCCATATAAAATTGTTTAATTACAGTTTTGAGGATTTTTGTGTATGTTAAATATTTTTTTATTGCAAAAACGGTCATAACGTATTTTTAAATCTTATGTTCTAAGCGATTTCTTCTTGTCTGTCCGCTCTATGAACAGATTTAGAACTAAAAATTTATTTTTCAACAGCTTTTGTTTTAGAATATCTACTTCTTATTAATTATCTTTGATATAACTTAGAGGTTTAATTTATCCGTTAAATTCAAATTTTTGAATTTTCGTGTCTGTATGTTTGCCAATTTGGCTTCGAATAAGCTCTTGAGATGTTAGAGTTAGACTACACAAGGGTGCAAGAGGAGAGATGTGAAAAGAAGAAACATGTGAAGGAAATTGAAGAAATAAAGAATAATGAAGAACACGCCCATAATTCTAATATTCATCTTATAATGCAGTATTTGTTGTTGGATGTGTGTACCATATGGTATTTTTATAGTTTTGTTTTGATTCTGGAAGTACAAGAATAATACAATAGAGAAAATTAAATTAATGTTCACGTTGTATTTTATTTTAATACATATTATGTATGTCGTATGTGAATTTTGTATGAAATGAAAAATATTATACATAAATAATTTTATTATTAATTTTTATTTTGCACTCTATAATTCTTATAAAATAATGATAATTTTTTCATACGGAAATCAATTTCACGATTTTTTTTTTCTTTTTTGTCAAATTTCATGTTTTTTATTTTTTTTAAACATATTTTCATTCTGAATAGAAGGATTTATTTTTATATTTTGTACATAAGTAGTAGGTTGAATGATTGGTATATGTATGTACATACCTATGCATATGTATACAGTGACGTTCCAATAATCCGTATACTCTAAAATCCGAATTTCCAATAGACCGAACAATTAAAAAATCTCTATTATGTATTCTATAATTCGAATTGAATATTTTCTATAATCCGAATTGATGTAAAATTAGAGAAACATTGCTTTTTTTTTCTTTTTTGTTATATTTTCTATGTATACCTACACCTTATTTAACAATTAAAGTCAGTATTGTGCTTATGGAGGCAGTACCCGATGATTTTTTTGCCTTGGTAACATTTAATTTAAAAGATTTCTCTCGATTGAAATTGAGATCTGATCACCCCACACACGAGACAGATTTATACAATCGAAATGTAAAAGAGTATAAAAAAGTATGCCTATCTTGCCTGTACTGACTTTAATTGTTAAATAAAGTATAACTGTTATCTGTCTGGCAATATCCCGTTTTGTGATATTTTTAACTTTGTCTGGAGCACTTTTTATTGTATTGTAGTATTCCTTACTATACTATTTTTATTTTTAGAAGTCAGTATTGTGCTTATGGAGGCAGTACCCGATGAGTTTTTTGCCTTGGTAACATTTAATTTAAAAGATTTCCGTCGATTGAAATTGAGATCTGATCACCCCACACACGAGACAGATTTATACAAACGAAATGTAAAAGAGTATAGAAAAGTATGCCTATCTTGCCTGTACTGAGTTCCAAAAATAAAAATTGTATAGTTACAAGTTTGCCGAAAGGAAAAAAATTAATACATATAAAAAGAGAGTGAAAATGTCGATTAATAAAAAGCGTGCACAAAACATTAAACATTTTCATCGTTAATGATTTTTTGTTCATTTTTAATATAATTCAATAGTTCTCTGTAATCCGAATATTTCACAAATCCGAATGAAGGTGTACATTCAATTATTCTGATTATTGGAATATCACTGTATACACCATTTTATCAGACTGTTTAATTTTTGTGTATTAAAAAAATTTGTTGACAAATAACATTTTTATCCCATGTATCAGATCAATAAAGATAATTCTTTATTTGTCGATAACTGTGGAGCTTATATTAACAGTTAGTTTAAACAATACTAAAACGTACAATGGTGCAGTGCATGAGGTGGCTGACTTAGAAACCATAGAACCCTGGTTCGAACTACCAGAGAACCAAAAAAAAGTAGGTAAATAAAATTTAAGTTTTTAAATTATTAACAACAAGTAAAATTACTTTGATTTCATAACGAAAAATGCATTAAAATGGAATTAAAAATTTTTTTTTAAAAATAATTTTGGATTCGTTGATAAAGACCTTTTAAGTTACCTATAAAGAAAACGGAGAAAAATCTTTGTAGCGCGATATCGATGCTCTTCGCAATTAAAAAAAATAAAGATCTTTAAAGCTATTCGAAGTTACCTTTATCGATTGGTTGCACGGGATATTTGTTCAATGTTGTTGCCAGTTTTATGAAATGTTATTTTTGTTCTGCTTAAAAATACATGGGATAAAAATGTTGTTTGTCAATAAATTTTTTTAATACACAAAAATTTTTCAAATACATATTCTAATTCACAATTCACATCAGCTGACTTTTGTTTTTTTTTTTCGATAATAATCATTGATCAGTACATATTGTACTATCGTACATTGACAATACACATTAAGTGAGTTTTATTGTTTTATTAATTTAATTAAATTATAATTTAATAAAGTGATTGTGAACTGTGCCTATATAATACATAACTATTTTTGTATTTTGAAAAAAGAATGGTAAGTACCTACCTAGATTTTATAAAAAAAATTGTTTACATTAATCATAGGTACGGGTATATATGCTATTTATTTATGATTTTTTTAAAGTAAAATACCAAAATTTTCTATAAAATTTTTTTAGCGAATTTTTGAATTTACCTATATCACAAACAATATAATAATACAGATATATAAAAGCTGTTGTACAAAATGTTGCATATGAATTTTGGTTAACTGACAACGATCAACTGACAAATGTGATATGATTAGCAAAGACATAAACCTATCATGATGTGATATAATAAAATAAACTGACAAAGTTTTCAGTTTTTTGTTTCCTTTTCCTTTAGGTACAATAATTGTTAACCGACAACAACAAAAATATGTGACAAGCAAATAAAAGACATTATTATTGTATGTAGGTATATTGTGTACATAAATATTGTATTTTACTTTTGCTGACGCACAAGTAACTGTTCAGTTCAACCGACATTGTATGGTTTAAAGAATTAGGTATTTTAGATTTATGTACAGTAGAATCTCGATAATTTTACCTAATTAAAACTACCCTCGTTGAAATTACGGGATAGTAGAAATTATTGAATACAAAATTTAAACTAAATATGTACATATGTATGGAAGTAAAACGCACTCATGAAATTAAAAAAAGATTAGTTTATTTATTTCATATTTCTCAATTTTTAATTAACACAAAAAAAAATCAAAAATAAAGCCTTTCACAAATCAAATCAAACTTAGATTTTTTGCGATTTAACATGTTCAAATATGTATTTTATGTGTAAATTCATGTATAAATTATGGCTGTTGAAATTATACAGTAAGCAAAATTTCTTTCGCTGTAAATATAGGAAATTATCAGGTAGTAAAATTATCGAGATTCTACTGTATTCGCTTTTTTGATAATTGGATGCCCCACTTTCTAAACCTATGTTTATAACAAATCATAAACAATTACCTTGTTTATGCGACACATAAATTCGCATTAACTCACTCCGTCTTGACTAAATACGGATGCATAAACCAAATTTCAATGCGCATTTAAAGTGTGCATATACATTTTATTCGTTTTAAGTAATTGTTATTACACTACACACGCAGATGGTTAACGTTTTGAGTGAGAACGAAATGTTGTATTACGCTTAGTA